>JAPSGF010000012.1:6862028-7122358 GCA_035772895.1 Perdix hodgsoniae | reverse complement strand
GGCTGGGGTAGAAGAGCTGTACTGCTGGTGCTAGGTGTGCACAAGGCTGATTGCACGTGAGTTGGGGTTCTGACAGTGGGATCTGCCAGGCCAGGAGAGCCACCAGCACAGCTCTGATTTCACAGTCTGACTGAGAAGCAGAAGTGCATGTGATCCCATAAAAACTTGTTTGCACTGGAGAAATCACAGAACCACAGAATGGCTCGGGTTGGAAGGGACCTCAAGGATCACGAATAGGGCCACCAACCTCCACATTTAATACCAGCCCAGGCTGCCCAGGGCCCCATCCGACCTGGCCTTGAACACCTCCAGGAACAGGGCACCCACAGCCTCTCTGGGCAGCTGTTCCAGCACCTCACTGCTCTCATAGTAAAGAACTTCCCCTGACATCCATCCTCAGTAGAACCATTGATGACCACCCTCTGTCTGCAGCCTTTCAGCCAATTTTTTATCCATCGAGTGGTCCCCCCATCAAATCCACATCCCTCCAATTTGTCATATTTATATTAGATACATTATTGCAGTGACGTGAAGCTGCCTGCAGATTGGTGCTGTAGTATGTCCTTATTTCTGTTGTGATGGGCAAATCTTAGAAGAACTATGTGTGTGTGTGAACCTAAATATATGTGAAACATTGCATCGTGGAGCTCAGCACTCAGTACAGCTTGCTGCTTCTCCTAGGGAGAGATGTCTAACACAGGTTCGTTTTTAAATCATAACTTCCCACTTCTTAATTATAATAGTTAATTATAATTAAGTTAATTATTATAGTTAATTATAAGCTAGTTAATTATAATATCTTATAAGAAGAATAATTCAGTAGTGCTTGTTTATTTTAAATGGAAACAGAAATCTGAAGAATGGAGTCTATTGTTTAAAAATGTCTCATTTTGAGAGCACGTTGTAATTTCATCAGTTACAGACATCTTTTAGTCAAATAACGCTCTAACAATTCCGTTCGTAGTTGTCCTATTAAAGCCAATGTTGTTTTGATTTGTAAGTGTTCATTTTATTGAAATGAAATGCAGTGTGTTCTGCTGCCAGGAGAGTTCCCATCTAAATTCTGCTCAGCACGTGGAACTGATGTATTGAAATGAGAGGAGAAATTACAATCTAGGTTAGAGTGTGGGTCACAACCTCTTCAAGCCAGGGTGAACTTGTCATGCAAGTGGAAATGGCAGCTGGCTCACTGCAGCTCAAGCTATCTATGCCAGGTAACAGGAGGAATGGCATAGCAATTGTAGCATGTATCTAAAGGCAAGTGTGTAGAGACAAAGCAAATGAGCGAATCTTTTTATTAGTTGCAAGTAAATTCAGATGAACTCCAAGACATTCATTTTACCTATTGTTTTCTGATAGGGTACTAGTTCTGTAAAGCACTTGGTTATGTCCTGATGAGCTGACTGCAGCTTTCTAAGAAAGCATCGAGAGATGGTTTTGAGGTAAGTTAGAGTGTAGAGTGGAGAGTGGCACCGCTGTGCTCCTGTGTGCTCCTGGAGATGGGCATTTGTGGGCAAGGCTTCCTACAATGAGGTGTCCCTGTGAATAATTGCTTAAACCACACACAAAATATTACCTGTAGCCAAACCACAGGAGTGGCATCCAGTCTCCAGCCCTACTTTCCTCTTGTGGTGTGATGTCGTATTATCCACAGGCTCTTCTGATAGTCTTACTTTCTTCTGCTGACTACAGCTGACTACATCTCTGCCATGACTGAGCAGAGCCCTTACAGCAGATCTGTGTCACTCCAGGATTCCCCTCTGCAGAGAGCAGAGGAAATGAATTTAGCTCATTGTATTCAACAGGGAGTCCATCTTCCTGACCTTATCTGAACTCAAGAGACTGTGTTTCAAAGCGCACAACCCAACTCAGGCTATCTGCATACTTGAAAAACAGATGGAAACCAAAATAATCTTCTGTGTTTACACCAGTCCATCACCCACATAGGGACCAGGAAATCAACAGAGTTTCAATCTCTTTAATTTTAAATTCTTATTATTCACAGCTCTTTCCTACAATTCCCTGCTGAGAATACCAAGCAGAGAATATAGAGTTTCCTTATTGTGTGATTACTTGAGACTGCAACTACCTGATCTGGGATCTAGTTTCCATTTACTTTACTTTCAGTAACTTTATTCAAAGGGACTAAGGAAAAGAGATTCATCAATTATTGAAATGAATTCAGCTTTGTTCCCAAAGTTTGCGTGATGCTGAAGACTTAAAAACAGAGTGTGTGAAAGTCTCCTTGGGTTAATGTATGTTGCTGGAGAATATTAAAACACTCTCAGTGTCCTTAAAGAGCTCCTGGATAGTCAATAACACTGAAAGTAGTAATTGTGTATACCTTCATGTATAAGGCATATTTTCACCGTGTTGCTCCTTACCTGAAATTTTCAGTATGATAAAATGGTTAAGCACAATGTGATATTTTCATAAAAGCATCAAGCTATCGAGTATGAAGTCTTTCTTGTTCTATGTCCTGGCACTATTGCTGTTGATTCTCGAGGTGCCCCTTACAACTGTGGTGGCAGCTGTGGAGAATTAAGGCATTACACTGAATATTTAAAACCAAAGCGGTTTATTCATTCCAATTTCTGTTTACTTTGACACAAACTCTTCAACAATCTGCCAGATACTGAAGTGATTAGGAGATCAAGGTCACCAAACTCTAGTTTTTAGGCTAGTTAGGCTGCATTTTAAGCAGTTGCTTTAGTGCCCTCCCCTTCTCCTCTTCTGACCTTGTTCTTATACCCTGGCCCCTGGAAGGTGAGGATTTTTTTCAGGATCCAACTGGCTTTGGTCCCTTCCTAGAGAATTTTACAGATTGTTGATCTATTACTGTTCTTCTGCATTTTGAGTAAAATGTATTTGAGAATAAAATGCTTCTGCCTCCATATGCATATGTAAGTCAGGACAGAGCAATCCGTAGTTATTTGGACCCCTGGCAGTGTATATTTACAGTGTATTTGACCTCAAAGGAAATTATGAGTGTTCAGCTGGAATCTCTGACATTTGAGCTGGGTTGTTTAGCTGTGGCCTTATTAGAAATACTGTTCAGAAAAATGAACACATAAAAATCTTAAAAACCTTGAAGCCTGCATTACAGCTTTGATCAGAATTTTGGGGAAAAAAAAAATCAGCCACGTATAAGGATATGTTTTTCGTATTTCTGTTCTCAATTTATAAGTCAGACTTGGAGAAATAATTGCACGTTGCTAAGCCTAAATAAGCTTCTTTGCACTCAAAATAATTTGATATAGGAATTCTTAAATATTTGCATTTTGTATTTTAAATGCCTTGAAAGTTCAAAACTTTTCACCAGCACACTTGAATGGTGTAAATCTTGTTAGAAACCGTTCATAAGATGGAGATGAGAGCAGAGAACCTACAATGTATTTGTGTGATCGTTTTCTTAGCTGTTGTGCTTTTTACAGTCTTTGTAAGTCATTGGTATCTGCAGTTTTTTTGAAGCTTTTTCTGGAATCTGGAAGGAGGGGAGGAATTGCTAAGGTGGGATGTATCCCAAGCACCAAGGGCATGACATGAAGTTTTGGAATGAATCTTCCAAATTGCTTTCTGTCTGGGGAGACAGATGTCTATCTTCCCCCCCCAGCTTTTTTTGTTCTTTTGTCCTCTGACACTTTTCTGTAAGGACATGGCAGAGACAAAGCACACAGTGGAACCACAGTGGAACCAATTGGAGAAGCGCTGTACAAGGCTGGAAAGAGAAGAGAGACAGACTTGGATGTCTTTCTGTAGAGTGGATTTTTATTAATTGCTATGTCTGTGTCCTCTGGTTACCTGGTTTGATAGGTCAGCTAGGCTGAGGGAGCGGTGCAGGCAAAGATCTTCCAGTATGCTGAAGGTGACATCCATGGTTTTGAAGGGCACACGACCAATAGTCTTAGTAGAAATGTGTTCTCTGACCAGCAAATCTTCCCCCAAATGTTGGAGTATTGAGGAATGAGTGACAGAGACAGGGGATGGCAGTCAGCTTGTGGCTGGCTCAGGCAGCTGTCTGCTTGGGGCATGAAGCGTGCTGGGAGCGGGCAGGGCGGCCATGGACCTCGTGCTGGGCCCAGGTGACAGACAGGACTTGTCTGCACAAGGGGCTGCAGGGGCTGCCGGCACTGTAACTGAATTAACACAGCACAGCCAAAAGGGCAGAGATGTGAGACCAGTTGGTATGGTGAGTCTGATGTAATAACCCGACCCTTTGTGAAGATCACATCCAGCCAAAGCTCATAAAAGTCTTCCTGTGTTTGCTTAAATTGAGCAAATCCTCTTTCTTTTAGGGTTAAGACCTGAAAATACCCACTTACCTAAAATGCAGGAGCTGTAACTGACTTCTCCCCTTTGAGAGTTCAGAATTTTCATCCTGCTTCAGTCTTCTTTCCCTGAGTTCATGCATTGTTGCTACGTGCCTGCAAATTTCAAACGTTACGGATGTCAGTTCCTGGGCTCTGCCATTCTATGGCTGATATATAAATAAAATATATCTCCAAGGAATGTTTTTTTGTTTTTGGTTTTTGTTTTGTTTTGTTGTTTGTTTGTTTTTTGTTTTTGATTCTAAATATTTACAGTCAAGGCATTTCTTGCTTTGTGGAGCGATAAATTCAATACATTAGCTAGCAATTTTATTTATTAATTATTTATTTGTAGATGATTTCAATTTAAAATGAGATTTCAGGTAACAAGGTAGGCAAACATGTTTAACAATCCTGCGATATAAATCACTGTAGGTGGCAGATCCCTACAAAAATTATTACAGGCAGATTCACAATGCAAAAATTATTTATATGACAGCAAGCAGAAAGACAAATTACTCAGAGACTATGTACATGCTCTTTTGTAATTGCTCATAAATTATTATGGTTCGTGTTAAAATGAATCTGGAATCCCTAGACAACTAGATTTATTCAAAATAAGAATAACAGCAAATAGCCAGGAAATGTTAGGGAAGGAGATGCAGTGCACACTTCGGGTGATCGCTAACACAGAAGTACAGTAACTTATTGTCAGCCAACTTAATCTGTTTTTTATTTTATAAATTTGAAACCTCCCATTTTGATTCACCATCTCCTCAAGTTGCTGTAGCCTGGACAGAGAGCTGGGATGGTCCTGGCTAATAACCGGGGTGTGCCTGCTGGGACTGAGTGCTGCAGAGCTCTCCTGCACCCACGTAGGGCTCTCGTGTAGCACAGCCCTTTCATGTACTACGAAATAGGATTGCATTCAGTCAATGTTCTGCTGGGGATGTGGGACACACAGACAGATGGGCAGACCTTACTTCCTCAAGAAGCCAGGCTAGAAATGGGACAGTGTTTTCTGTATTGTCTCAATGCTCTAAATTTTAGATCATATTTCAAAGAATTATCTTAACTGAAATTGTCTGGAATACACTCACGACGGAGAGGATTTGATCTGAAGGAGCTCTCAATCAGGCATTTATTAAGGATCAGCTAATTATTAGGTAGCAGAGGAAAGATTTATACATTTTTTTAATACGGTCTCTCTAACACCATTGCTTTTGTCTTCTTAACACCCTAATTTCTTTACATATTGAGATTCAGCCCAACCAAAATGACAGCAAACTTTGTTCTTGATAATGGAGCGCTAAACTCCACCTAGGCAGCTCCAGCCATTTGTAATGACAGCCTGGAGAATGCTCCAAATTAATGTGACAATGCACTCGCTCCAGTGACTGACAGCGCGGCGAGAGGAAACATTCCGGCTTCCATCTGAGCGCAGGGAGCCTGACCTAGATTTAAGCCTCTACAGCTTCATAAGTGGGAACATTCCTGAACGTACTTAACAAGAAGAAGAGAGTAAGGGGAAAAAGTCATCTCCTGTTTGATTAGCCTTTCTTCGCAAATTAAGATTTCATTAGGGAGCTGTGTGAGACTTCCCCCTCCTCTCTGCAGACGCCATCAGCCCTGTAATGGATGGTGGCTGTGTTCCCAACACGCCGAGCTGTGTGTAATGATCACCTCACGGCACTGCGATAGCGCCCTGCTGCACCCACTGTTTGCTGCTGTGCTGTGCTCACTGCCCAGGGCCGGCCTGCATGCTGAATTCTTCCCGTTGGCTGCCCTTAATGGGAAGAAAGCCCCAGTGTAAATCTTCCTTTCTTTCATTTCTCCTTTTGGGATGCAGGTGCTGACTGTGTTCGGCTCGCTGTGTCCCAGGCCATGAGTGCCTCCAAGGCCCGGCCCAGGCTCGCACTGCTGGAGCAGCCAGCAATGGCCTTGACTCTCTATTGTCCTGACTTGTGCGACCATTCTTATGTCTTTCATCTGTTCCAGTGTTGTAACACAGCTGTAACAGTTCAGCAGTTGTAATTTTGAAGAAAAGAGTAGCAGAGTGCTTGGTGGATGGGAGAAGAAATTTTCAAGTGAGAGCAGAGGCTGAGGGAGATGAAGGGCAGTCAGTGCTTCTTTGAGCTGCGCTTGTCAAAGCTCAGTGTCTGGTGTGGCTGTGGGGGAAACTTGATGGGAAACAGTGGCATTTACAGCCTCTAAAGCTGGATTTCTGCACTAGGTCACAACCTAACTACGTAACTCTTTGTAATTATGGCTCTGCTTTGTGATAATGGAAAACCAGCACGTTTCTGCTTGACCTGAAGGCTTCCTGCGTGGACCTGGATGTCAGTTATTCTCTACTGTGGTTTAACTTTGCTGAGCCAGCATAGGTTTGAAAGCCTTAGATGACATTTACAGGATTAGATTGACAGAAGATTGACAGAATTAATTAGATTGGTGGAATTAGTTTGGATCTGAATTCCAGTTCTGGGCACCCCTATTCATTTGAGCTTACGCTTCTACTTAGAGCGTTGTGACTTTGCTAAACTACAGGGGAAGAAAAGTGTTTGAGAGTGTCTGCATGTCCTGGAAAATGCAGATGAGAAATTTGGATTGCTCAGCGTTTCCTCTGACATTCCTTACTGGGAGAATGAGGCTGTAAATTCTGCAATCCTTTTTAATTGTAAGCTTGCACCTGCCTAAAAAGAAGGACTTAAGAAAACCCACAAATAACAGCAGGAAAACAGCACAGAGTTTCTTTGACAAAGCTCTGCACTGAGACCAATTCCATACAAATGCCCTCAATGCCACCTATAAATATATATATATAAAATTATTCATGATGTCAGAGCAATGCTTAACTGTAAAAACAGATTGGAGTAAGTTGGGGGATTTAGATTCCTTTTGCAGCTCTGCTCCTGGCTGCCTGTGTTTGTGTCACTGCACAGCAGAGGGATGGGGGCAGTGTGTGATGTGGTCCTACCAAGAGACTGTTTGAGTTCTAGCATGCAGCTTTGATGATAAGAAGGATCTTATAAAAACAGAGGGGATGCATTGAGGACAAATATTTCAATATGTGATTTTCAAGTAATGATTAGCCAAACTTGTTCTGTGTGGCACTAAACTTTCACAGGGAAAACCCAGGAGGGGAAGTGGTGCTGCAGCAATAAGGAAGGGACGTCAGTGAATTGCTACCAGCTTTGCATTTCATGTAATTATCAGTATCAGCAGCATGCTTTCAGAGAAAGAAATATGGCAGTAAAAATTGAAGTTAACAGAAACTGTGTGTATGTAACTGCAGGTGAGTATTTTTGCCTTGGGGCTTCTTGAAAGCAAGAAGTCAGCTAGCAGAAGCAGCAGCTGCCTGCTGGGTGCATGGCAGAAGGTGACTCTGGCCCATCTCCCTTTGTGACTACTCTTGTGACACCGAGCATCCAGTTCTGAGTCATGGGTTCCTGTTCCTCCTGTCCTGGACTGTGTTTGTTGGTTTTACCAAGATGCTGCATGAAAGTTTATGAATTAGAAATGTGTGAACTGGTTTAAAATAGTGTTCAGCTGCATGATTCCTGTGGTCATACTACAATTTAAGCTTATACAAAGTTACGTGGAACGTAAAACCTCTCATTTACTATGGCTGGTTTTGAAGGATTCAAGAGAATCATAGAATCATAGAATCAAAAGGTTGGGAGAAGCCTGAAAAAATGGTAAATACAAGTGAAGGGTAGGAAAGGACTGAGTACTAGATCTGGCATTCCCCCATATGTGCATATTTTGGCTTGGTACATTTGTTTGGAAATAAATAAAGTTATAGAAAGAGTGAATGCTATTGAAGATGTTTGTGAAATGATATGTGTATGCGAGTATTCAACATTCAGATATGGAGAATTGATACTCTAAATGCAGAAGATGCAACTTCCGCCATGTAAGGTTGAAGTTGTCAAATAGCTACATCAAGGATAACGATGTTTCAGTTACATGTAACTGAATGTGATCAATAAATTCTGCAAAATATATATTTAATCAAGTGTATTGATCGTAGGCAATGCGTTTACCTGCTGCCAGTCTGCCTTGCAGTCTTTTTCTTTGGTTATGTTCTTGGCTGACTTTGATTCTTCCTGATTTTCTAGGAATAAAAAAGATGGAATTAAAAGGTCTTTGATATGTGTGGGAAAATTACCTGTTGATATATATGTACATTCTAGGATTATATTGTAACCAAGATGATTTAGAAATAATGAGAGGAAAAACGTAGGGAGAATTAATCTTTTGGCTGAAACAGTCATTTTTAAACTGAAGTATCAAACCTATGAGAGCCAATTTCAAGAGTTTTTGCTGAACAGAATATCAGAAGATCCCTTTCTGTAGTTGTGCAATACCTATGTCAGCTTGGTGGCATTGGCAGCATGTTGTAGCTGTATCTTCTTGGACATATCACTATCTCTCTAGTTTGAATAGACTGTAGGAAAAAGAAAAGGCTAAGTGGAACTGCCTTAGAAAAGAATAACGGTCACATCTTTTATTTTCAATGTAATATAACTAACAGAGATGGATGGAAATGTTAGGATCAGATGCCAACATACTTTTCTTCCAACAAAGAATTACTGAATTCAAAAGTGTTTTATTTGAGCAAGTGAAAACAGTTGGTTTATTTATTAAAGAATTAATGAAAATAGTATTCTTTACTATTTTACTATTAATGAAATAGTATTCTAAAGAAATTGAGTTGAGCAGACTTAACGTGCTATAATAATTATAAAAAGAATCTGCTCTTACAGCCTGCATATTTTATGTTTACATGTAACTAATAAAAATATATGAAACCATTTAATATCTAATAGCTGCCACAGGTTTGTCACTCTGTTATGAAACAAATATTCTTTTCTTTTGATTAATTGCGTTGCATTTCATAGGCTGCTTCTCACTACCGTGAAAAATATATCTGTATCTAATATTTCTTTATTATTGTTTTGCTTTCAGTTGATGGTTGCATTGACTGGTCAGTGGATCTCAAGACATACATGGCTTTGGCAGGTGAACCAGTCCGAGTGAAATGTGCCCTTTTCTACAGCTATATCAGAACTAATTATAGCATGGCCCAAAGCACAGGTCTTAGGCTTATGTGGTACAAAAACAAAGGAGACTTAGAAGAACCCATTATATTTTCTGAAGTTAGAATGAGCAAGGATGAAGATTCAATATGGTTTCACTCAGTTGACTTGCAAGACAGTGGTTTCTACACATGTGTTCTAAGGTGAGTATTGTGTTAAAGTATGGCTAAGAATGTATGGATTATCTTGTTCAAATGTTTTCTTTAGTTTTCATGATTAAGATACTCTTGCAGTTAATATATACTCATTATTTTTCTTCTCATAATTATATTTGTCATAAAATGCTCTGTCTTAAAATTAGTTTCCCTAGTAATTATAGCTACCTCTTTCAAGAGCTATAATTAAGCATTTGCAAATTCACGTTTTGCCATAAGCCTTCATAACTAGATAGTTCTTAAATAATTAAGTATTTTGGTCAAGTAATCTTCAAATCCTCCCAAGTGATAAGTCATAAATGAGTTTTCAAATTTGGTAGCTTTGTGACTTCTTTTTACCCTTTGCTTTTAACTTTAAAAAGTTATTTGAGAGTTTAGACACAGGTTACGTGATTCTGATGAGTTTGGGCCATAGGGAGTTTGGTTTCTGTCTGGCTCTGAGGAAATATTTACTTTCAAATGCATTTAAGATTTTTAATAAATTGAAGCTGACCTCATTTGGTAAGGTGCTGAAATGCATGCCTCACATATTTTGGAGCTTGTGATTTCCATCATGTTCACGCCAATACCAGCTCTATGCCTGAAATGAGAGGATAAAAATTAAAACTCTTTAGGAATGAATGAGTAAATATCCCTTAAGTGATTAGTTTTGAATTAAGAAGAGCTTACAGACACTTCTTATGTATGTTTCAGTGTTTAAGCAATTTGGTTGTAGAAAATGAAGTTTCATCCTTGTCTGCTGCTCCAGACTGAAATTATATGCAGGTTTGATGAATTTAATATGAAATATTTGCACATAAATAACAACACTGTTCAGAGCCCAGAAGCTGCTCTCTCCACCTCTGCTGTGTGCTCCTGCCTCACCTCAACTTGCTTCTGTCTGCTCTGATCCTCAGTATTGGTACTAAAATCAAAGATTGTGTTGTGGTGCATGGTATGTAAAGGGAACCAGCGTCCCGTTTGGTTGTCAGATGCATCCTCCAGACTCACTATTACGTTTGTGTTGTAGCTTTTGGAGTTTATTATTCTCTTATTAGCAGTTCCATCACACGTCTGGGGCCACGTGAACTCCATGATTTTGAAATGTTACAGAGATAGTGATTTATGTGTTTCAGGAGAGCTGTACTTTTTTCATAAGATGTAGCTGTTGTGATTATTAAGTTACTAGTTTAATACTCCTGGAAATGTTTATGCAAATCCTATGTGAACAACTAAGAATTGATCTTGAATCAAATTCTGGGACCTATTTTTATCTAGGAAATTTCAGAACGCTTTGCTCATTTACATGACAAAGTACTTCTGGTAACAAATGGGCAAGTTCTTAAATAATTCATGCCTTTTTGTTTTCAGATAAAAACTGTATGGCCTCCTCCTTGGAAGGCATTGTACAGCAATAATATCTTCCCTGTCAGTTATGTGTTTTTCTTGTTTGTGCTAGAACTTTCTTATATAATTGCAGATATTTTTGCCTTTTTCAGATTTATGTGGGAGTGCAGAATATTATATGTAGTGATTACATATAAAATACCATATTTCTTCCTTGAATTAACTTATTTTTCTTTCAAAAATTCGATAATGTGTCCTTGCTGTTATTGTTTATAAAATTATAGGTGGCTTAAAATAGCTGAGGAAACAGCACTAGTAATTTTCTTTAATTTCATTAAAATGAGGTTAGTTGTAGTGTTCAGAAATAGGATTACGTGACTGTGGTAGACTGACCACACCATTAACTGTATAATTTCAGCTTTATCAATCTATTATTTTTTTTAGCAGCAGATGTTTGCATTTTAGTTGTTAACCACAGTCAGCTGCATTGTGAGCATGTGAGGGTCACAGGTGAGAACTGGAGGTTCCCATCCCAGAAGTTTCTGGCTTGGAGTGAAGAGCAGACACTTGAACTTCCATTGTTCCATTGATGGAAGAGTGGAATTGAACACGAAGGGTTTTTAACACATTCTACAGAAAGGGTGCCAAAGGCAATAGCAACACCTGTCCTAATACAATCTCCCCCAGTTTGCTTGGATCCCATTTTTACCAGTCAAAAAACAACTTAGCAAATATGAAAACTGTATTGACAGAAAGGAGTTCCACTTTTCACTGGATTTCCTATTTGTTGAAAAGATCATTCATTATTCGACCAATAACCCTAAGTTGTTCAAGAAGCTCCATTTCATGGTATGAATGTCTTTAAAGCAACTGGAAGGAATTGTTCAGAAGCTGCTTGAAAAAGTCGGGTATGGGCAGGTGAAGGAAAAGGTGGTTTGATGATGGTGTTTACATGGCTAAAAATGAAATGTGTCAGTGAATTCTTGAAATAACAGAATTGTTATTTCAGTAGTCATGGTACATTTTTTGTAAATTAGCTCATAATATGAAATATATCAAATATATATACACAATTTATTATATACATTGAATATATTATACATATATACTGAATACTGAAAGATATTGCTTCTCCTGGCTAAAGAGTTCTGATGTCAGAATTTAAATATTGCTTCTCCTTTATTAACCAACTGACTTCATTACATAGACAAGTGTGTGTTCATGTATGTAATAGGGAAAATGAATACTGCCTGAAAAGTTGTTTCTCTTCTCACAGTGCACTTTGATGTTGCGCTGACCCTAGAATGGAAAACAAAATGTGGGATTTTTCTCCAGTTTTAAGTGTGGCTGTGATGTATTAATGGCCTCAAGTTGCACCAGGGAAGGTTCAGGTTGGATATTAAGAAAAGCTGTTCTAGAAGAGTGGTCAGGTACTGGAATGGGCTGCCAATGGAGCTGGTGGAGTCACTGTCCCTGGAAGTGTTCAAGAAGTGCTTACATGTTGTACTAAGGGACACAGGTCAGTGGGGAAATATTGGAGGTAGGTGAATGGTTGGCCTAGATGATCTGAGAGGACTTTTCCAACCTTACTAGTTTTATGGTTCTGTGCTATTAAGGGATCCTAATTCTGTGAGGAGTTATTTAAATGAGTATGGACATCATCTTTATTACCTAACCCACATGAATTACATGAAGGGACTTTGATAACGGGTACCTTTTTTTTTTTTTTTTTGCCAAATCTGGGATGTTGTAGCAAGATTGACATTGAAAAGGGCTTCTGGCTGATGGATGAATGTCTGCTTCATTAGAGCTTCCAGACAAATGCTGGGACATTTGTATTATAATTTTAGTGTACAGTCTGGAAATGCTGCATTTTGGAATTCTCTTTGCAGTGCAGGCCCTGAATGTACTATTTATCTTCCAGTGTCTTTCAATGGTACTTTCAGGTAAACCTGTCAGCATTTCTGCTGTCAACATTGCTTTTCTGGGGTTTTCACATCAGCACTCTGGATCAAAGCATCCTCACTGAAGGTTTCAGAGATGAGAGCACCAAAATCAACCATGGAAACTAAAATTGATCTGAAAGCATGGAGCGGCCTTCAAGTTCAGAGTATCTAAGAAATTCATTTGCCAGATCACATGTTGCTTTCACCCTCTGCACAAATACATTAGTTTTTCTGTGTCAAAAGACACTGCTTTTTAAAGAGGGAAGAAGAACTGGGCCTGCTTATCTTGACCAAAGAGGATGAAGTTGAGAAGAAATTTCAGTGAAGCTTATCTGCACCTTTGCCATCAGACGGGTGCTGCTTCTGAAGCCCTTTTCTTCTTCCTGGGCCCTGCTCTCGCATAAACTGAAGCACAAGAAGCACTTTGTGAGCAAGATCAGTAAAAACGTGCTACAACAGTAGTGCATGTTCACTATTAATAACCTGTTGGTGAAATAAAATGACTCTATTTCCATGAGGTGAGTCAGGAGGGTCTGGAGCCTGAGGAGGCAGGGAAGGCAGGGGGTGGAGTTCTGTGGTCACCAGGCTGCCTGGCGGAGCTGAGCCTCCATTTGCTGCAGTGTGCAGAGTATGACTGAGGAAATAAGCCTGCAGATCTTTAATGCCTGCATTTGATGCCAGAGAACTGCCAACAAATCAAGTTAAGAAATCTGTGTGTCCTTTCCCCTTACTTTATCCCTATCTGTAGAGTTCTTTATGGAGAGCAGCATTGCTATGGACATGCACAGAAGAATCAAGCCTTCATCGAGCCATCAGTGAAATATTGAGATTGTCCTTTCTGAGCAGAAATAAAATTGACTGAAAGTAGATTTTAAGCCTTCAGGTTTTGAATCTGTGGAGCGCATGACCAGCAAATCAAAATCAGATTCAGACAGCCTAGAGACACTGTCAGTAAAACTTAATTTGCGACATAACCTTTGTGCTCTCGCTTCAGTGGGTGTTAAGAGGAGCTGAGGAACTCGTTTCAGATGCCTATAGCCTGGGCTGCAGTATTCACCTGGGATCCCAGGAGAAACTGTGCTGCTTTTTTCAGAGCACTGAAAGTCTGGCTTCCAAGTGAAAGGATAGAAGAGTTTTTTTTTCAGGATTTTATGACCAAACAGGAAAATTGGAAGAAAATCACACTGTGGAAATGTGTGGTGGTAAGGTCAGCCTCCCTGCATTTTGTCTCTTCTCATTGCGGAATATTTAATGACATGTGCTTTGGCTTTCACCAGTGCTCAGTTCATTGGTGGCATTGGATCATAAAGACACTTGAACATCACGTTACTCTGAAAACGTCCAAAGATTATATCTTCCTGTGGAAGACACTGTGCTGTCTTTAATTGTCTTTAATCATCGGATGTCCAGGAGGAGCACAACTAAATAGTTGCTGTGCTACACATCTCATAGTTACCTCTCAGACTTGCACTCTGGTACAGAGTAGCTTTCATAACTGTACCATATCAGGTGTCTCTGAAGAAGGCAGCAACATTTCACACTTAGAGCTAGTGAATGGACATGGCAGGGCTTAGTACTCCCAGGGTCTGCATGACATTAACATTAAATGTCACACATTAAACGTATGTGACATTTCCCCGTTAAATGTGACAGGTTCTATATAAACAAAATCCCTGTGATATATCGCATTTAAAACTTGAATATGGTACAACATAAAGTCAGCATGAATCATGATGACATAAAATTTAACTTATGGAGATATAATGTTTTGGCACTATCAAAATGGAAAATCAAATCAGAATATTTCTACTTTTCTGTCTAAAATTGTGTGATAACTGATGGTGCTCCTGCAAATCATGTTGATGACCGTCTTTATCGAGAGAAATCAGTTCTATACATTCTTTTGATACAGTTGAAGGAAATAAAGATTTGTTTCTGTTCCCTAGTGGTGTGCATATTTGTATTCACTTGCTCTCCATCTCTGAAGCTGTAAAATAGAAGATATGTATCCTCTTTCTTTCTGAAAGCCATTGTTTATGTCAGTCAGAAGCTGCTGGAGCAGTCAGGGCTTCAGGCAGCAATGCCTATGTTGCTCAGCAGCTGGAGAGCTTCTAGCAACTTCCCTGTTGCAGAACAACACACGAGAATGAGAATATTGTGTATTTAGTTTTCCTCGTCAGCTTCGGCTACCAGTGAAATGACTGACGTTACCTTCTAGTCCCAGCAGGTTGTCTTAGCAAGAGCTCCGTGTGCTGCAGTATATCAGTAACATTTCTTCTCACCATCACTGGTGGTGGATGAAATGCCTTCCCTGGTGGGCTTCAAACCTTCTCCCAAACCTTCAAGTTGGGAGAAAGGATGTGAAATGGGATGATTGCTTCCTCACACGGTTGTTTTTGCCTTTAGGAGACCTGATGAAAAGATGTTGTTCAGCCCTTCTCATCCCTCTCCTTTCCAGCACATCAAGGCATTTTATTTCCCTGCTGTTCTCCAAATAACAAAGGAGAGGAATATGCTTACCCAGGTACCACTCCTGTTGAAACCCACATCAAAGTTGTAACCCTAGCATTTCAGTAGGCAACATCATATGTGTCCTGAGAGAGCACAGACAGTTTTCCTGAGGAAATGCATCAGGCTTAAAGTATGACATGATGTATCTATAGGGAAGTAAACTGGTATTTGGTACATTATCTCAGGAAAATTTCATGTTTTCTGGTAAAAATAACTTTTTGCTAGGTAAGACACAATCAAGAGGACTCAGCTGCAGGAGTTAAGCAGCTCTCCCTGCAAATTGGCATAATGACATTCACATCATGTTTACTCATGATGGCATTCTTTTCATACCCCATCAGATAATAACTGTTCCATTGTTTTATGTGCTTCTGTCTGTACAGAAACAGGGGGGCTTGCTTTTTCTCACTGCATCTACAAATAGGACTTAGATGCATGAGGAAGGATACACTCCACTTTTTCTTTTTTTTTTCTCTCAGGTGCCAAAATCAGTGAGATGGAGCAGTGAAGGCATATCTAATGGGTGTCCTGAACTCAACTTTTGTTTTGGGTGCTGAGTGTCTAATATACAAGCAAAAGCAAAAAACAAAGAAGAGTAGATACACGAATTTACCCATGTGTGGGTTGGAAGAAATAAAGTGTTCAGTGCTCCCAGAAACAGGGTATTAGAAATACAAAAGCATTGGAAGGGAAATTCTTAATGTATTCTTTCCTGGGAGCTCTTGTCTCTATGTCTGAGATTTATGTCATTCGTAAGGTGGCTTTTCAGTAAGAGAATATAATGTAACAGTAATATCCTGAGTTCCCCTAAAAAATTATTAAAAGGAAAATGAAAAGGGCTTAGTCATTTGCGGTGGCAAACATCAGGACAGCTTGCTGCCTTGTAATACTTAAGGGAAGAGATTGCTTTCCTGACAGCAAACCCAGACAATTGCAGGATTTTTTTTCTTTTTTTTCTGCTGGAACAAGGTGTGTTGAAGCTGGTAGAGCCCATATAGTTCATGAACTTTGGTTTGATGTGCTGAGATAGCTTTGTGTTCTTTTGGCTTCTGTGTTTTCTGTGTTCTGTATTATGTTTCTATAAATCGATTTCTAAAAGCTAACGATTTTGAAGACTTGAAAAGCATGCGGGTAACCTGTGTGATTCAGCTTAAATGTTGAGCGAGTTTCTCTCTGGGCCCAAGTATTCCCTGCTGTAATGACTGCCTGGTGACTTGCGTGTTTTTCAGTTGCTTCTGTCATGATGCAGAGGTTAGCAGGACCAGCACGTGTGTTGTGAAGGCAACCACAAAAAAAGTAGCTCCTCCTGACCCTTAACCATCTGCAAATTAGACTGTGCACCACTTACTGTTTTCAGAGAGACTTAAGAAATACTAGAGATAATTTTTGATACTAGACATTTTTGATAGAGATCTTGATACTGGAGATAATCATTGATTTTTGAAAACATGGCCAATATCACGCTCTGCACTATACATATTCTGACATTTTTGTGCCGCATTTTTCTCCAAATAAGTATGTTATCTGAATTACCCACTGCTAGATCAAAACATCTTTTCTTCTCTGTACTAGTATCCAGGAAGCTTAAAAACTCCCTGAACAGAACTAAACACACAGTGAGGAATTACAGGTCTTGGGGTTAAGTGCCTCTGGTGAGAGCTATATTACTGATAGTTAACTTGCACAGATATCCCTGGATGTCTCTTTTTCAAGCTGTCATCAACATGAACCTTTTAAAATTATCTTTCAGCGGCTGCTAAGAAGTTCCTGCTTTTGAATAATGATGATCTACTCTGTCTTCATGGTAAAACGTAGGCTTCTGTGATGCACATTTGGTCTAGTCAAATTGTCTTCTTGTTTCCAGTGAGTCTAGTACTGCAGTTAAATCTTAGCAGCAAATCCTATAACCATAGAGTGATTTGAGTTGGAAGGGGCTTTTCAAGGTCATCTGGTCTCACTCCCCTGCACTGAACAGGGGTACCCACAGCTCCATCATGTGCTCTGAGCCTGGTACAACCTGACCTTGGGTGTCTCCAGGGATGGAACACTCTTAGCAACATGTGCCAGTGCTTCACTACTCTTACTGTGAATTTTTTTTTTCTTATATCCAATCTCAATCTCCCCTTTAGTTTGAAATTATTTCCCATTGTACTTTCAGACCCTGCTCAGTAATCTGTCCCCTTCCATCTCACAGCCCCTCCAGACACGGACAGGCCGCTCCCAGCTCTGCCCGCAGCCTTCCCTTCTCCACGCTGCACACCCCAGCTCTCAGCCTGTCCTTCAGGGAGGTGTTCCATCCCTCAGCCCATTTCTGTGGCCCTCCTCTGGATGCGCTCCAACAGCTCCGTGTCCCTCCTGTGCTGAGCACTCCCCATCTGGACGCAGCGCTGCAGGCGAGGTCTCACAGCACAGAGCAGAAGGGCAGATCCCCTCCTGGCCCTGCTGGCTGTGCTGCTCTGGATGCTCCCAGGATCCGGTTGGCTCTCTGGGCTGTGAGGGCACAGTGCTGGCTCATGTCCAGCTGCCATCCACCAGCACCCCCAGGTCCTTTTCAGCAGGGCTGTGCTCCATCTTTACATCCCCCAGCCTGTCCTGACAGTGAGGGTTGCCATGACCCAGGTGCCAGACCTTGTTGAACCTCATGAGGTTCTTCTGGGCTCACTGCTCAGCCTGTCTGGGTCTCTCTGGATGGCATCCTGTTTCTCAGGTCTGTCAGTCACAGCACATGGCTTGGTGTGATCTGCAAACTTCCAGTTTAGAGGGAAGAATGTTATGGGGAGCCATGTTAAAAGGCTTACTGAAGCCTAGGTAGATGACATCAGTGGCTCTTTGCTTGGCCACTGATACACTCTCATAGGAGGCCACTACGTTGGTCACGCAGACTCTGCCCTTGGTGAAGCCATACTGATTATCCTGTATCACCTCCCTTTCTTCCATGTGCATAGCTTCCAGGAGGATCTGTTCCATGATCTTTCCTGACACAGAGTTCAGGCTGATCATCGGGAGAGCAAGGGTGGAACAAGCTCAGGTATCAGTAAAATTGCTTGGTGATTGTTTTGTGAAGTGTGAAGTTTAAACTGGAATAAATGTATACAATTCTTGTGAAAAGAGAGGAAAGCAATCAAATGCTCAATTGAATCTGAAAGCTGATAACATGTTCTTACAGTAGCTGGTAACAAATTAATTGCTTGGGACATGAGGACGGATAACAGTGATTGGTGGTAGTGTTGCTGTGGTTCATTTTAATCAGAATGAGCAAAGATGGATACGGGGACTGGCTTACACAGTTCTGCAATCAGAATTTCACTGAGCTAATGAAAAAGTTATTAAAACAGACAGTGTGTTTAGGGGTGTTGGGAGAGTTCTAAGTCTGTGAGGCACTGTTTCCTGAGCACTGCTTTCATTAAAACACTTCCCAGCTTTTTGATTTTCTACTATTATTGTGAGTCTTAAAACTTTAATAGGATTTAAAAAAAAAAAAAAAGAAAAAAATGGAATCTGCAAGAAAACGAACATACATGTATTGCAAATCCTCTTTTAAAAATATGCAATTCATTTTTTGGAGTGTTTTTTAATCTAGTAGCTGTAAAATGTTAAACCATTCTTCCTCCTTCCTCTTTATAAGAGTGGGCAGATTTCTCTCATACTAGAGATGAAATTGTTTCCCATGTCTCTTTTTACAGACCACCCTAACCAACAGAAACAACAAATGTCATAGGAAAATAATTTTGTCAAAAGTCACAAATTTTTTCTCTAATTTGAATTTAACCTTAGGGCTGATGATGGTGTTAAATCCAAAACAAGATAAAAAGCAATTAGGAATTGCCACTTCAGTTTCAAATGTCCTTAACTATTTCTGTTTCCTTTCTTTTTCCCTCTTGTCTTTGCTTCAAAGTGAAGCAAAACTAACAATTTTGCTTGATTTTGGGACCTGTTAAGCTACATTTGCTTTGCCTGTATTTTTCTATTGGATTCTGAGCTGAGTCCAGTTTGTATTTCAGAGCCAGCTCCTGGTGGCCTGGGAATTACAAATGCCTTGGCACTAGAACAGAAGAAAACTACTTTGTGAACTCTGGGAAACGTAAACTCTTTTTCATATTTCCAGTCCAGAGGACAGGCCCAGCTTATAAGCAGTTCCTTGAAATAGGGAGTTACAAAATTTAGTTTACGTGAAAATATAAACCGATTCATTTCTTCTTTGTACCACACAGTGATTCTTTCTCTTCTTTTCCTTTTCCCATTCCTCACACGAGCACTAAAATAGGAATGGAAACCATTGGAAACCAAGTCTTGTGGAGAATGAATAGCTCACCTATCTTTTAGAAAGGACTAATTATATGAAATAACCACTTCAGAATTCATTGGCTTATTTCCTTTACATTTGGGAAGTGCCCTGTCTGCATCTCTCATGTTCTTTTAGGTAGCACATAGTCACTGATGTTCTCTATTTTGAGTTGCATGTAACTCTCAGTCTCTCTCGACATTGTAATTCCTACCATAAGGTCTTTGATATCTTCCCCATCTACCTAGAAGATCCTTTTTGGTCTTTCATTTATTGGTTCTGACAGCAGAACTGAGTTTACTGGTCTTGCTGGTTGATTCTTCCATGTTCTAGCTTCCTTATTCCTCTTCTGCTAGCCTGCGATCTGCTGGGAGCCCTCAGCTGCACAGAGTTCCATGTCCGTGTTCTGAAAACAAAAATGGATTCTCCTTTCTGTAATTCCAGTAAAAGGCCATCATTTGTTTAGCTTTTAAAAGAAGAAAAGAAAGAAATTGAGGATTCATGTCAGTCAGTCTGCAAACCTTTATTTAAAAAAATAATAATACAAAAAAAAAACAGGGAAAAAAGGATCAGAAACAACTTAAATGAAACTGAGTTAAGAAGATCCAGGTAGACACAGAGGTCATGAAAACAACTGGAAAGAAGGAGCTGGATCCATCTCAGCACAGCAAGTCCATGGGCTTTCCTGAAGGGCTTCTGTAGGTGAATTTCCATCACCTGAGTGACCTGCATGGGGGCCTGCACCGTAATTTTCCTCCCTATTTATCTCAGTGGTAGGAGCAAAATGTTGTAATCGCTGATGATTGGTCTACATTGCTGACCCTTCTTGAGTTCTTACTTGTCTGCTTCAGAGTTCCTGTACGTCCTAGGTCCCATGAGGGAGGAGAGACAGCATGTTCTCATTTGTCAGTGAATCCAAAACCATGTATTCCTTCAGATTACAGTTGAAATTGAAAGTTTCTTTCTGTGTAGGAAAATGAAGTTGGTCATCTACTAATTTCAATATAAAATAAACAAGATCAATTCCATAGGTCTCTTCTGGTTGAAGAATAGGCAGTGTATCATTTTAGGAAGCTCTGTCTCATAGTGTCTAAGCTGATAGATATGTGGTAGACATGGAAATCTCCAAGAAGAGGTGAGCACAGACCGTTACCTGCTTAGAGGACTGCATGGTGAAATCTATACCATCCTGAGGAACAACTTGCTTAGCAGAGGGAGGAATGGCTTATATCCTTTGTAAACATTAGCTCCAAGGCTTCTGCTTCAGAACTGAGAAAAGCAGCAAGGTTGATCAAACTGCTGTTTTATTTTGCACAGGGCTGAAATGCAACTGTTACCCTCAGCTAGCTAGATTAAAGGATTTTGCTTCATTCTCTGCAATTCTTGCAATTGCAGAAGTTGCTCTTTTTTTAATTAGCAGCACTATTGCTAACATGAGCAGCTGGTGGAAGAGCTTTCATAAAGCTTTCACATAAAGCTTTCAAGTCTCTTACTGTTGGCTTAGTTAGGGCTTTCTTCATCATGAACATGAACAGATTGATTGTCTTTGTCAGGGAGTGTGAACAAAAGTGATAGTGCTCACCAGGCACTTAGTTTCTCAATTCTGTTCAATTTTAATTGTAACCAGTGAAAAGAATACTACATTTCTAGGTCGTTGTTCTAGGAAGTGTTTTAAATAGAAGTACCCTCCAGCGCTGTTCAAAATGCAATCTAAATAATGCAAGATTGTTAGCAGCAAATAAAACATTATTAAATAACACCAAGTAATGGTCAGCTATTCAAAGTCATTATTCTCCATTAGCCTGGATCATTATTATTGAGAATGTGACCAAATTTGCCATCAGTAGTACTCACAGTTTTTCAGGTAAGTTAAGCAATCATTTCAGATTAATTGGTGCTGATTATACTCAGTCATACTCATAATTTGTGGATTTTAGGGCTGACACTTTCTAAATACGTTTTGTTTTCTCCTTAAAAAAAAGCAGTTCTTTTCCAAAGAATGTACTTTGGGAAAGAGCTGACTTATGTTCCCTAAAGGATGTACTTACGAAAAACTCAGCTCAAATTATGTGTCTATTTTAGTCCAAATAATTTTTTTTTCTCAATTCAAATAGTGTAATTCATGTAGTTTGTGAGGATGATACTTTTCCATACTCTCTCAGCTGAACCAGAGCATGGCATTGGACAAAGAGAACCCTTCCTCTCTAAGACAAGGAACAGAAAAAAGATCTGCTGATTTTATTACATGAGATTCGTGTGATGTTTTGAAGAGAATGGAGTGGGAAGGAGGAATGTGTTGCAAATTCAGTATTTCCTGCAGTGTATTTCCATGTCGATGGCGTTTGTTGTGCATGTGGGCAGTGAGAACTCAGAAGAGCTGATGAAGGGCTGATCTGAAATTTGGAAGGTGGCTTTATCGTTGTGACTTGTCCTGCACTCCAGGTGTCTCTTTGCGCTTCAGTTTCCCTCTTGGAAGTGAGAGGAGCAGCCGTGCCCAGTACAGCAGAAGGCCCCGAGGGGAGGCCTGCTGCCAGACACTGGGCCTGGGGGTTCTGCATTCAGCCCAGCTCTAACAGTGCTGAAAGATGGAGGTTTGAGAAGATTGCCTGTTGATCTGCCATGCACATACTGTCTTCTGCACGTAGCTGCTCATGGCATGCCTTTGACAGACGCCATTTGCCCAGTGTTCAGTCAGCGCTTGTTTAGTGGGAAATGTAGAGCTGTAACAAAGAGCCCATAATAGACCTTTCTATTTTCTTTCCACAACAGGCTCACTTGACAGGGTGACGTGTTGTTCAAACAATGCCTGAGAAAAGATCTGTTTTGGAGCGTAATGTATTTTTTTAGTTTGTTTTGTTCAAAAACATTGTCAGGAGTCTCATTGGAGGGAGTAGGCATCTAGTACCATTAGTGTCTAGGTCTGACTGACAGATCCCTTTCCAGGTGCATGGGGCAATTCTAGTCTGCTGTGCCATTGCCTCAGCTGCAGTTTGCAGCTGGGCTGTGATGGAAGAAGTGACAGCAAAGCTGTAATATCTTCTGCAAGAGCTCTCCTCAGCTCCCTTTGATGGCAGTAACCACCCAGCATGTCAGACTTACTCCAGGCTTTTTGGTTATGGTGTAGTCAATTAAAGTGACAACATGATGTATGATGGGAGGAAGAGCCTCATTATATTGTCGCTTGTACTTTGTAGTTGGCTTTTGAAGGACTCTGTTTGCTATCGCACCTAATGAAGGCCAGACACTGACAGTGTGGCTTGTAACAATCCTGTGCAAAGTGCAAATTCTTTACAATAACGCCATGAGAAACGTCTTTTTTACTGTGCATCTGATAACTCTGTTAAAGATGTGAGCCTTAAGGGAATTTAATTTAATCCCGTTTCCATTATTGTGAGGCACAGGAGTTGATTGTTCATGTGTACTCTGACCTGATATTCAGAAAAACGGAGCTCAGAAAACTCACAAGCCACTTGCACAGATTTAACCCCTAGGGATCTTTTGTGAGGGAGCGGGCAGTGGTTTCAGTTGTTAAGGGATTGCATTTTTCAATATTTAAAGGCCAGAATATGCCAGTGAAAGCACCCAGTCTGAACTGTTCCATGCCTGTCCTGGGTGTCTGTGCTTGGTGCGGGCTGCAGGGTCACTGAGCCAGGGATTACAGAAGGGCCAGGGTTGCCCTTCTGTACTTCAGCCCATGAGCTTTTTCTCCTCCCTGTCCACCGGAAGGGGAGTGAGAGAGTAGCTGGTTGGGGGTTGGCAGCAAGCAGAGCCCACCGTGATACTTCACACTGTGGGATTTTACATAGTAGCTCCTTCAGAGGAAGGAATTCTCTGTGATGTGGTTTAACATCCAGAACCAGCTGCCTAACCCTTCTCAAACGTGAAGTGTTACATGCTAGAGTGAAATCTGAAGGTGGGAAAGGAGGTGTGCTTGTGGCATGTATAGAGAATGAGAACACTGAATAAGAGCATTCTGACCAAGGTCTGAGGTGGCAACAGTTTTCTGAGGTCATAGGCTTGAAAGGTGAAAGAGCTGCTGTGCTGGCATAAATCACTTGTCAGCAAAATTTCTACAGGGTTCTTTATGGTAAGCCAGAAATGAACCTCCATGTCTTCTAGTAATTCCTTTGTGCTGAAAATGCACAGTAGGACAGCTACTCTTTGAATGTGTCACTGAAGTGTTTGTGAAGTGTTGGTGAAGATCAGTGCATAACGAGGAAACTGTGATGAAATATAGTAAAAAGAAAAAAAAAAAATAAGAAAAGGAAGGAGTGAAGTAAATGACAACATCTTTCTGTCCCTGCAGAAACTCAACGTACTGCATGAAGGTGTCCATGTCCTTGACGGTAGCTGAGAATGAGTCTGGGCTTTGCTACAACAGCAAGATCAGATATCTGGAAAAATCAGAAGTCACCAAGAGAAAGACAATCTCCTGTCCTGATATCGAGGATTACAAAACAGACAGTAAAGAACCAGATGTTGTATGGTACAAGGTAACTATTGCTGTGTCATTGGTATTGTCATGAAACTGTACCTAATGTCCACTGTTTCTAGTTTGAGGCTTAGAGATGGCCTTTTTTGAACCTGCAGTGTTTTCTCACTGGGTCTGGAGGATGCTCTCCCACTGTTACAGGAGCAATACCGAACTGCAGGCAAATTACCCAGCATAGCCACTGACCCACAAAAAGCAGCATTAATGAGGGTGTTCTATTCTGAAGGTTATGTGATTTCTGTAACAGCAGAACAATACTCCCAAACCTGTGCCTCTTTACCAGTTTCCACCGTGATGCGTTGTCTCCATAGCTGATGCCACCCAATTAATTATTACGAAGTTTGTAGGGTACTTTCATTAGGGCATGTTATGTTTTACCAGAGTCTGCTGGGTAATTTCACAGAGATACTTGTACTTTTGCTGAGGTTCATTGAGTAATTTTACAGAGGTTGGTTAATTTTAACTGAGATTTACTAGGAACTTCTACTACTCAGCCGGTAACTGTTCTGGCTGTGCCTTCTCGAGGGCCTTTCAAAAATTGCCCAGAACTTTCAGCAGCAGATACATACCTGATGTGTTACCGTAGCTTCACAGAGAACAGGAGAATGACTAAAACACAGGTTACCATGCAGATGTCACATACCAAGTCCTTACTAAGGTCCTGGCAAATTTTACTTATTGCCTGGATATGGACCAGGATTTGGTATCTGAAAAGCTCTCAGGTGTCACAGAACCACAGAATCACCAAGGTTCGAAAAGACCTTCAAGATCATCCACTCCAGCCATCCACCTATCGCTGTTATTTCCTCTGAACCGTGGGACTGAAGCATGTCCCTTACTTATTACATCAAAACATTTTACTAAGGGAATGAGGAACTGCAGGAAACAAAGGGGAGGAATAAAGAGATAGGAGTCAGAGAGAACAAGAAATAGTACTTGGACAGGGGAAAAAGTTTGGTGAGATTGGTGGAGAAGAATTTGGATTGCAGTGATAAAGGGGTGATGAGTTTTGGACAAACTTGGCTCAGGTATTGGAGACAGAAATACAGAAAGCGGATAAATCCTAAATTTTGTGTGCTTGATTTGGCAACCTTAGCAGCATTCTTTGAAGGTTGTTTATTTTAATATGAAGTGTTATGTGCGGAGCTGCAGACTTTTTTTCTTCCTTTGTGGGATGGAGCAGAAAAGAGCAATTTTTGAAGTTGTCATCTATTTCTATTTTTTACAGAAATCTCACATGTTCAAGCTTATAGTAACAAAACATGCCATAACCCACTGTTAGTATAAACAAAAATTCTCTTTCAGCCACTGGAGCTATTTCTTTCAGCATATGGGTGGATATCTTCAGTGCTGTTCATGCATAAAATATTTGTGCTCAGTTGAATCTGAAATCTAGATAGAAAGAAAGTACCAAAGAGAAGCTGCTTCTTGTGCCGTCCGAGAACAGGAGAGGGTGTTCAGTCCATATAGCCAAACATGTTGTCTGGGTTGCTCAGACAGGTTTTGTGACACCAGGCTGGACTGTGACAGCTGACTGACAAGTCATCACCATGGTGAAATTGATGTGAATTGATATGGTTGGCTGCTAAGAGGCAATTGAGGTCAACAGCCTTTAGTCTGGCTTGATAATGTAAAGAGACATTAATGGAATAACCTACTACATACAACTCCTTATTCATAATTAACAATAAGGTGCTATCACTTCAGTTCTTGGATAATGCTTATATTATCTGGACCTGGGTCAGGAAGCTCAGTAATGTAAAATGTCAGTATTAATGTCATGTAGAAAGTTATGTCAGGTTATTGCTTGAGACACATTTCTCAGAACAGTGTTTTGAAAAAACATTCTGGGTGGTACTGTGGTGCTATTAGTAGGAGCCTGCCTGTTCTAGACTTTCTAGACACAAGTGTAGTTTCTAGAAAATCCATAATTATAGATTTCGAAACAGTCTGAGGAGTAGCTGGGTGACCCCTAAAAACAGGGATCTGGAACTTAAGATCATACTATGCAATAAGTGTCCCTTCTCCCCAAAGTAGTGTCATGTGATAGTCCAGTATAAAGCATGGCCCTCATCTTCTGAAGAAGGTATCTGTTTCCAAATGTCTTACAGTGGGTCTTCAACTTATCCCCCTCTAACTCTGTGATTGAATTTAGTCTGTAGGTGAAGGTATAATCGGCCATCTTCCCATGTAAATCTGCTGCAGAGGTGTTGGGAGGGAATGGCTTTCCATGATGCTGAACTATTTACAGAAGATTTTCCAGGAGAGAGTGTAAACTATCCAGAGTAGAACAGAATGGAAGTATATGTGAGGAAGTTCTGAAGTTTCCTCCTTTATAGTTGCCTGAAAATTGAATTCCATGTGAATTTCTCTCCTTGTGGAGGGAAGAAATCAGTCCTTGGTAGTTGGGGAATTTGGATTGTGACTGGTGAACCGCTATCAGCAAAGACAGTAATGCTACAGCTCATGGTGTGCAGGGCTCTCCTGCTTTACAGAAGCCTTCTCTGTATGGAGAGATTAATGAATCTGAGCCAATAATTGCATCAATTTAGAGGGAGTTAACTGTAATTTAAATACGCTCTTAAAATAATTACGCTTGAATAGATTTCCACATACACACCCAAAGAGGAATGATAAAACATTTGCTATCAGGGCTTGTTTTAACAGTAGTTTGAACTTCACTTCTGGCTGTGAAATATTTCTTTGGAGAGATTTCCCCAGTTAGTGCCACCGATGCACACTGCTCCGTTAGACTCATTAGAATTGTTTTGACAAGCAGTGTAAGGATGTTGTTTTTAAACAGATTTGTGCATGAAGGCATGATTGAATGAATGGGATTTAACGGTAAGAACAATTTCAGGAAAAAAAAAATCAGCTGGCACATAAAAATACATTTTTTTAGTCTCTTCACCTGTATACTTTTAAAAATAAAGATACGGACTATAAAACTGGTAACATATTTATGACAGGGCCTTCTAGTGCTGCTCTGCAAGGATGCATGTTTGAAATACATGTACTGTGTGTGTTCCTGGAATTGTACTCCTCCTAAATTAGGGTTGAACAGAGCTCTTTGCCCATCGGTGTTCAGATTTAGTCACTCCAAGTAGGTGGCTGATGCAACTCCATTCCACTTTGTAGATAGGTCTAAGAACTGTGTACAGATGAGAAGGGGTCTGATGGCATTTTCCTGCTCAGATCTGTTCCCCACATAAACCTCACGCTGTGTCACCGTCATGCAGCAACAAAAATCAGCTCTGATTTTTAGCACAGTAGAGAGGATCTGGATTCAGATCATCCTGTTCAGAGGTTTTAACTACAGTCCCCATGCAAGACAAGGCTAGGGACTTTGCAGAACAGCAGATAGCATGAAAACTGAGACCTGCAGTGGGATTGCATGGTTTAGGTATTCTTTACTTTACTAGATATGAATTTGATCTGTTAGAGATAAGGATAAAAACTTTGGTGCCTCCAGATGCAAGGCCAGAAGCTCACAGTCTCACTTTTCCCCTTGTTATTCTCTTTAATTTAAAACCTGACATTGAGGATTTGGAGCATATATGGAGTCTCAGGAGGAAAAAAAAAAAAAAAAGATATTTCTGTCATTTTGATCTTTTTCTGTCATGCAGTAGATCTGCACGTCACTGTGTTTCCTTGTTTGTTTCCTTAAAAGAAAGCTTTGTTCTATTTTGTTTGCTGTGTGTCTGACAACGCTGCTGCAGACAGACAGAAAGTGGGACGTAGACATGGGCTGTTGGCGTGAATCCCTGAGACTGTGAGGCTGCTGAAAGTGCAGAGCCTGCTGCTGTTGGTATTGCAAGGCTGTTAGCTGTGCTTTGAGAGCTCGTTCTGTGTTTCCTGCTCGAGAGAGAGGAAATAAATGGTATTAAAGATACTTGGGTCCTAATTGTGTTGCTTTGTGTACTCTGGACAGCAGAATTAACCAGAGCACACAGTGTTTCAGAGACCTTTAAAGCGTGATTTTGTTCACAGGTGGTACCGTCTCGATGCTAAAGCTACTAAGAGGCAATAAACATATAATCTTAAGGTACCATTTTGAAATGATTAGATTGTGCCCATACATTTGGTTCAGAGCATTCCAAGAGGTATTCAGTCATGTGTACCATTCTGGTGGATGGAAACAGATCTGGCTGCAGGAATCATAATACATTAGGAAGGGGAGAGCTGTGCCTTGCACTGTGTGTCTTGCACGCTATGCAGAAGGACTCAAATACTGCAGCAGGACCACAATGCATAGCAGTGAACCTAAACCTAAGGTCTGTCTGGGAAAGTCAATGAAAGTTGCAGGCTGTCAGTACCGTATACACCATGAGATGACGCACTGGGGGGTGATGCTACAAAGAGCCCAGTTACAGGAAAAGGCTGAATCAGAGCTCACACCTCATTAGATGTGAGAGAAACCAGTGAGGAGACACAGGACCAGAAGGAAACCGTGTTTCTTGAATTATCTTGCTCACAAAACTGCTGCTGTTCTCCCTTTTTCTTCTGTTGGTAAATGAGGCTGTGACTGCGTCAAGTTTGTCTCCAGGCTGACTCTTAACAGATGTTGCCTATACTCCCTTCAAACAGAGATGTATTTTAATGGTCCATCTTAAAATAAATGTCTTGGCAGTTGTTCATTACAAAATGAGAAGATACTTAACCAGTGCTTCAGAGCATCAGATATTAAACATGGCACATGCGATACAGTGGGAATTACTGAACTTTAAAAGCATTTCTGTTTAATTTCTGTCTTCAAATTAATTCCAGTTTCAGATCTCCATGCTTTCTGAAATTATATTCAAATTTGAATTGCAAAATATGCTGACTTGGTTGTTTACTTATGTATATAATACGGAAAATCTGATCAAACAACACAGTCCTATGTCATACAAGCTGGGTAATTTTAGCAATGAATTTTTATTCCACAGGAATGTAAGCCAAAAATGTGGAGAAGCGTTGTAATTCAGAAGGGAAATACACTTTTAATACAAGAGGTCCAGGAGGAAGATGGAGGAAATTATACCTGTGAACTGAAGTTTGAAGGCAAGCTTATACGAAGAACGGTTGAATTGAAGGTTACCGGTAAGAACCTTTGTTCTGGGGCAATAAAAAAAACAGTTTTAAATAAAAGCAATATTCACATGTTGGTGAATATTTGGTAGAAGAAATTCCCAACCAAATCTCGGTAACCAAGTGGTTTCAGACTAGGGGAAATTTAGGTCTTCACAGAAGATTGCTCCTACTTTTTGTTATGTGCAAAACCTGGAAATTTAAATTATAAAATGAAAGACAGACATCAGCTCACCCCATGCTGGAGAAGGTTCTGATTCCAGTTGCATCTTTAATACTAGCACAGAGGAGAGGTTAAGTGAAGCTGTATAAAGAAACTTCTTGTGAGGTTTGTCTGGAATTAAGCACAGCCAAAAGAGATGTCTTGAGTCATGAATTTATTGTTCCATATTTTTTGTCTTTGGCTTAATTTATGATGGTCAGACCCTCTAGTCTGGAAGTTTTCTTTACTGTAGAGTGTGGCACAACCTATTCCTAGGCTGAAAGTAGGAACATTGGACTGTAGGAGGAAAGGAACATGCTTATCAGGGGGATGATGCATTTTGTTTCTGAGTCCATTAGTAGTCTACTTAATGGAATGGTACTTTTCCATCTTTTTTTTTTGGTGAGGTATCAAAAATGAATGAGTATAAATCTATTGTCTATTCGTATATTCCTGATTCCTTTCCATTCCATTGTGCAGTATGACATCTATAATTATTATTTGTCTTTGGCATCTGTGCAACATTGCAAGTGTCTGAAAATAACCGTGTTTTTTTCAACCTTTTGCACACAGCAATGTAAACGAACGGTTATCTTTTTGTTTTCTTGTCTGTTGTCTGACATACAAATTAAGATGTGGTCCTACAGAAAACAGTGACAAATAGAAATCTACTCTTTGGTATCAAACTGAATTAATCAGTATGGTATTTCTTATGTGTTCTTGAAATACAGTTCTTCCCTCTATTTTGAATGAAATCCATTTTTCTTTTCTTATCATTGTTCCTTGTTTTAAATGAGTTATTTTCCCTGCATGCCAGACTCATATATCATGTGATTCTTTATTGTCCATTTTTGACTGTGGACAGATCTCTGAAATATTGATTTGACCTACCTGACCCCAGACCTGTCAAATGAAGATATAATACCTACCTTGTGGATAGTTGCTATCCTAGATAGCATGCTGGTCTTAACCAGAATATGAACTAAGTTTGACAAAGTGAAAATGAGATGCATCTAATTCAATTCCAGATGATGGATATTCTTTAAATAACAGCTTGCTCTGCCTCTCATCATGACCTTGCAAGAAGTGATGTGTTCTCTCCATTATATGAACAATGTGTTGTGTTTATACTTCACAATTTAATTACTTTGTCCTAAAATGACTGTAGTATGTGTTAAAGTTTTTCATTCTATTAAGAAGATGTTATGATATGGATTATTAAAATTGTAAATATGACATATGCAAATGTTTTCTCTTTTGCATATTTTGCATAAAGCTTGAGAACCAGGAGATTGTTCCCCTTGTAATTTGGTGTGGAATTCACATTAAATTAAATTTCCTCTCCTTCATAAAGGCACATATGTTTATGTGTTCCTTACTCATTGTCACACAGCAGCAGAGTAGAAATCATCTCTGTGTTTGGAAAAGATAGGTAATTTTTAACCAAACACTTCTTCCTGATCTAAGTGTTCGGGAGACATGTTTTATGTAGTGTGTTTGCCAGCTGAATCTCCCTCTGTATGTGGAATAGGCTAGAAAGTTTATGTAAGTGATGACCTATATATACTGATAAGAGCTACGGATGTAATACACAGGACTGTGTAAGCATATTATCATTAAGCTTGGTGCTTTGTAAAGTTTCTTTATCTTGTTTCTGGTTTGTGGATGTTTTATGCGGGTGGTTTTATCTTACTGGGGGAACAGGGTGTGAAAGCAAGCTGCAGAGGGTCACTTGAGTTGTGCGTCTGGCCATGGCAGCTGGAGGGTCCTGAGGCAGTTGAGATCACAGGCTGAGAGCACGTGCATGGCGTGATCATGGGTTTTTCTTATGTTTAAATAGAATTTATCATATAGCAGCTTGTGTGCCTGTTCCTTCTTATTCTTTCACCGGGCATCTCTGAGATGGCTGGAAGGAGTCTGCCTGCACCTTCTTTGCACCTTCCCACCAGGTGTTTCTGCTCATGGATCAGTTTTCCCTGAGCCTTCTCTCTTGCGGGTGTACCCACCTCAGATCTTACAGCCTCTTCTTGCATGACAGATGCTCCAGTTCCTTAATCATGTTTGCAGTCCTTCACTGAACTTGTTCCATTATGTCCATGTCTGTCTTGTACTGGAATTGATGGTGCACTGGGCCCCATTATTTGCCCATCTGAAAACTGAGTTCTCATCAAAATACATGGCTGTACCTGGAGGAGCCAGGGTAGAACCAGAGCTCAGGCTGCTGAACCTGCTGCTCTGTGTAAATCACTGTTCATAAATACTGCTGAAGGCTTACCAGCAAAGCCCAGGTAGAATTATCTCTGCTAGCTCGCAATGCAGATGTAGAGAAAAGGGTCTTGCCTGCTAATTTCAGAGGCTCTTTCCTCTGCAGGGACTTTCTAATGCTGTTTCTATTGCAGTTACTTATTAACATGCCTGAATTGGCATTTGTAAAAGTACAGTTGCCTGAGTTTCACTAACAATATGGATTTTGAACAGCAAGATGCCGTTAGCCACTGCCAGCAGCCATGGTAACCTAAAATTGTTATTGAACCCTGCAGCTCTCTGGAGCAAGGGAGCTGTGCTGCCATGTATAGAGAGGAGCTTGGGTTCGTTTCCCTGTGGCCTTTCAGGTGTTCTCTAAAATGTACACTACTTGAAATAAGTAAGTTAAGTTAATGGAGCTATTTGCTGTAAGTCCTCTCTGCTTGCAGCAAGTGTCTGCTTTTGTGGGAATTATGTGTAGACAAGTGATAGAAGATGATCTCATGCATTCTTTTCCTTGTGTTGCCAGAGCTGCCATGTTTGTACTCTCCAGGATACTATCTTTCAGTGTCCAAAGGGAAAAACGTAGGAAGAAATTAGCAAAACTTGTATAGGATACATATAATACGTTCAGCTGTTTGAAATTGCTGAAGGTTGCATATAATAACATTAAAAGATCCAGAAATTAATTCATAGGTCATGTAAAGATTCAAGGCTCTTCATGCAACAGATGGGACCTTCTATGCTTTGAAAAACAGTTGCTGCTCACTTTCAGGCAGACTTTGGTTGCTGTGTTTTGCACAAGAGTGGACGTTTGCTCAAGTCTCCCAGTAACCATCAGCGGGGGCTCCTGCAGGCCTTGTAAAGCTGAGGGCAGTGGTGGCCTGAGCAAAGAATGACTTTAATTGGTATTCATGTTACGTTGCTTAAGCATTTATTTTAAAGAGAGCCTGCCAGGTGATGCTTTGAATTAGAAGCAAACCTCTATTCCTGTGATTCACTTGTTATTTAAGCAAGCTTCCAGGGAAGACATCGGGGTTATGGAAAGGTGCTGCCTTACCTTTCTGTACCAAAGTGCCAGGGAGCTGCTGGACTGGCTGTGGAAGGGAGCTGCAAGGACAGCATGTGCCAATCCGTGGGAACTGTTTCCTTCGGCTCCAGTGTTGCCTTTTTGTTTTTGCAGGCTGAAATGGAAGATCTCAGTGCCTCAGTTGAAATTCTTACTCTTTGGGATCAAGTCATTGGTCCCAAGGAAGACAGTTGGTAAGAAAACTGTAAGACAGTTCATGAGAAAAAGCTCACTGGTCTTGTAGATGAAAACTGAAGCCCAACAGCATAATGTCTGGCTATTCTGAGAAAGAAAAAGGACTCTGAGTTGTAAAAGTAGAGAAAAAGGAGCATAAATCAAAAAAGGAAAATGTCATTTGTAGAAAGGCCCAGTGGAATACTGGACATAGCTACCAGTGTCCTTGTATGGCTTTGATGGTTAGAGGTATGGGAGACAGTGACAGCATCCTTTGGGGTTGCAAAGAAAAGGCTTGCAGCCTAAAATATATCTCAAAAATATTTAGAGACAAAGTATTTATAGGGACAAAATCTTGAGCTCCAGTACAGTACTAACAAGCAACAGCTACATCTTGCTGTTTGGGTGCATTTAGGAATAATAGATTGTCAACAAAACAGCTTTTTCATCGCTTGTTATTCATGGTTTTGCTATATTGTGCAGACAGATGTGAAACAAGTCTTGTCAGCCTTTTTCACTGAATAAACATGACAACGGCATTATCGCTTAGTAAGTAACACGTAACTCTTCAGTCTGTTTAAAAATATATATATATACTTTTTCACTTTGTTTTTTGGTATTTTTGTTGTGGATAAAAAAGTGAGTTTAGCACCTGTGACCCAGGGCTGTCAAAACCTGAAAAGTGAATAAAAGGTCTGTCTCTACTGAGAGAGTAAATTAGAGCATATCCCAATTGGGAAGAATAATAATAAAAAAAAAAAAAACACAAAAAAACCAAGAGCATAGTAATATAAAGATAATAATACGAGAACTTGCAATTTTTTAAATGCAACTCCAGATATTTGAGAATATTGAATACCATTATTTTAACATTTGTTAGTATTTCCAAATGCCAGCATTTATTAAGGAACAATTAAATTATTTTACTGTTACTAATACTGCTACTGAAAACCTGAAGAAGTCATGTGTTTGAAAGGCAATTTAGGCAACCTCCTGCCTTCTCTGGGCCAGCCAGCCCATTCTGTGTGACAGATGAGAATGTTTTGATAGCTTTGGGGAAATACACCTGTTGTGTTTGCCTGTTGCTTCTGCACCTTGTTGTGTTTTGGAACCCTGGACTGTGAGGACACTGGCATATAAGAGATGTAAGCAGATGCAAGCAGGAGGCCAGGGAAAGGCTGGTCATCGTGAGCAAAGAGCCAGCCCCAGTTCCTTGGACATCCCAGAACCCCCCGGCAGGTGAGGCTGTCTGGCAGGGCTGTGCTTTTCCATGGACGACTGTATTGGGGGAAGAGTTTGCCTTGATATGATTTGTGAAGTCTTACTTGGCAGCAGAAGGTGGCTGTCTGCCCAATTTCACAAAGTGCCAGTGATGTATTGGCCTGACATGCAGGAATTACTGAACCGTTCTGTCCGGCAGACCTCTGAGTTTCCTTTGAGCCCTACTCTATCTTCATCTCCATCATTGTCTTCTTACAAACTACTAAAATGTCTGGCTGTTCCTAAAAGTCATTTATACAGCAATATTTGTTTTGACTGTCCTAAATGACACATTATTCCACCTGGCTTCATGAATTGAATGATTCTGCCTGAGTTCGCCCTTTGCTCACAGTTTTCCAATTAAATTCCTTCCAATCTCATTACACTACCCACTTTTCAAATTATGCCTGCTGCTGTTGCTAGATTTTTTAGTGTGTTTGGGACCACTCAGCACAGGCTATTGGTGGTGATTTTCTGTGGTTTAAGCGAAGGGATGAACTGGATTTAAAGATGCCAGCAATTAGTTACGCTGTCCAACTGCACCATGGACAGAGAGGAGCTACCACAGAGAAAATGATGGTAGGACCTAGAAGTACATCCAGTGTTTTGTGGTAGTTCCTTCCCTGCGTATTTTTAGCCCTGTGTAAACTGGGCATGCTATTTCCCATCCTTTGTGGCAGAAGATAATGACACATTGACAAGAACCAAAGGGTGCTGATCCCAAGTGACAAACCCATACCTGCAGCAGTCTGTGTGTGCACCCTAAGCCTTGACGCTTCACAGCAGAGGAACTATTATCAAAATAATCACAGAAATGTGTTGATTGACAACATTTTTGGCTGTTGTTGGTTTGCAGAGAACCCATAAGAAAAATAATAAAGTAAGTTAAAGTTTGTTTGAACTGAAATACCATTTTTGGAGTTCCATCTCTATTAAGGGATTTACTTTTATGATGTAAAATATGAGTACTATTATTTGCTTAAAAAATCATGTCATTATGATTCTATTCCAGTACTATTATCTTTTATCACAAGCAGTTCAGCAAATCTGGAATGAATTATGAAATGCCTCAGTGTGGCTTAAGTAGTTACTTATCCAAAAAAAAAAAACACCCAACAGTTTAGCTTTAAAAGGTCACTGAGCTCTGAATATCGTTGTGCAGATGGGAACCAAATATACATAAAAGCAGGGGCAAGATAAGACACAGGTTAAAAAAGCAGGTAGCTAAGGAGTAAAAGTGCATAAACTGAACATATTCAGTTTCTTGAAGCAAAAGGAACAGTACTAAGGATGGGCCTGTTGCACAAAGCTCTGGTCTGCAGGGATTTCTAAGTTAACTCAGAAGGAGCTTTTCAGCAGAGCCAGTTAATACATTTGTACTGCTTTTGGTACCCAGAGTAACTCTGACAGCTCTGCCTGGCGCTGCGCTGTGCAGGGAGGGCAGAGCCTCCAGCTCCTGCAGGAGGGGGATGCACCATCACCTTCCTCTTGTCACTTCGTAGTCTGTGCTCCAGAGCCTTTTTTGGGGGCATGGGATAAAATAACAGCTTTTAACACCGTTTTGTCATCAATTGAATAAGATGCTAGTGTGCTAGATAGAGCCCTGCGTGGAAATAACATCTATTTCTGTTTAATAATTTAAATAACAAATCTTGCAAGATTTTATATTTTAATGTTGTTTTGTCAAGTGATTTTTTTTTTTTTATTTGTGTGTATGTAGTTTCTAGTAATACATACAGCTAGTATTGTATATTACTGGAGACTTTCGTAGAATAATAGAACCATAGAATGGCCTGGGTTGAAAAGGACCACAATGACAATGTAGTTCCAACCCCCTGCTATATGCAGGGGCACCAACCAGCAGACCAGGCTGCCCAGAGCCACATCCAGCCTGGCCTTGAATGCCTGCAGGGATTTCAGGGATTTCATTCCTGAAGTTAGATATTTTATAGTTCCTGCCCAGAAAATGTTTGGAATTAATAATTCCCGGGGAATTTCTCTTGAAATGCCAGGATTTTCACCAATGCAGGTTCTAGTTACTAACAGCACTGAGCATCTCACCTAGTGCCTAGGATCCAGGAGATGCTTAGGAGTGCAGAGCTGTTTTCGTGGCTGTTTTGGGGCACTGGTGCTGCTGAGAAATGTTTGCACCTCTCTCTTGGGTTTATCTTTTCAAACATAGATCAGAATACCGACTGTCTCAAAGTAGAACATTTTTTCAATGAGCCTGTGAATGTACCTGATGAGAGGGAGTGAAAGCTCTCCAAAGTGAAGTGTGGTGACACGTATGGTGGGAATTATCCTGGCCTTGGAGTTTGCTCCCATACTCACATGGCCAGTGCTGACTGGGATGCAACGCTGCGTTTGAAGCTGTTTGCCTTTTCCTGGGAACTGCTGCTCCCTCCAGAGAGCCACGTTTTTCAGCTCCAGATCTCCAATTAAAATTCCTCCCTTGCTGAAGGTTCTTCAGAACCCTTTAAAACATCTAAAATGGTGGTAAGGGTTCTGCAGCTGTTGGACCCAGCAAAATGCCTTTCCCTCTTTCGCTTGTCTTCTGACTTGGCAGCTTTAGCCTTTCTTCCCCTCTATGAACAACGTACAGTGCACTCTTGGTACTTGGCAGTCCTCTCTGCTCTTAGCCAAAGGTTTCTGTGTCCATTGTGTCCCACACGAGCCTCCATCTGGAGCTCTTTCTTGGCAGGAAATGTACTGCTTCCATATGAAGGCCCAACTTGCCCAGCTTCTGCCCTTCATAAATTCACAGGGAGCTGCTCGAGCGCAGTCTGACCATTGTCACTTTTTATGTAAGAACCCGATTTTGTACTCAACAAGGTATTTTTATTTTTATGCCCTAAATCCCTCCCTTACTCAGCAATATGGACAGCAAATGACTGCACAGAAGGTGTCCATAATAAGCGGGGGATGGATGTGTGCACCCCGTTTCCTTGGCAGATGTGTGGCCGTATCTCAGGCTGCAGGGGGCTGTGGGGAGGAGGGGGGTTGCTGTGCATTCCTGAGGTCTGCCTGCACTCTGCACTGGGCTTCAGCTACCATCTCCAGAGTGTCCCAAGGTAAGATATTGTGATTAACCAACCAAAATAGGTTAGCTCAAAATAAATTAGGCATTTTCAGATGTTCATCAGACGTAGCTTAAGCAGTTGCAGTGGATAAGAAGCTATTGAGATAATCACAGTTGTTCCTATTGTCTTTTAAGTTCAGAGTGTTAAATCATGCAGTGGGCCAGTGGACTGCACTTAGAGTGGTAAAGGCTGCAAGGCCTTCTATCTTTCTTCAGAATAGATTTTAATATTATTTTGTTACAGGTCTTTTAATAATATTTTAGTCCAAAATAGAGAATAAATGGAAAAAATATAGAGAAGAAACTATTGCTGGGGGGGACAATATGTAGAGGAGCAAAAAGGGAAGAGAAAAGCATCTTGCTTGTAGCTATAGTTCTGTGAAAAGAATCATAGAATCACAGAATCACAGAATCATAGAATGGCCTGTGTTTGATGGACCTCAGAGATCTTCCAGTTCTAACCCCTGCCCTGAGCAGGGTTGCTGACTGCTAAGGTACCTTCTTTTAGTTTAGAAAAGAAACCTACAAGTGAACAAGTTATATTGCAGAGGTTCTGCACTGCTGGGAGAGATGCTGCATATTGGAACAGGAAATCCTCTCTGTTTGCTTCTAATGTTGACATGTTAGAATTTATAATGTGTGTCACATCTGATGTGACATTTTCTTGCAGCTGTGGCTTACACTCATCCATAGCAAGACTTTGTCCCTTCTCCCTGTTTGCAGTCTTGACACAGTCAGGGAATCACTTTGTTATTAAATGCGAAGAACAGAGAAAAACCCACCCACGTTGAGTTTTTGCTGAAAGTTCCAGGCTTTAAAAGTCTGTTAGTGGGAGATACTGTTCTCAGCATTTCCTTGCTAAGTTTTCATAAAAATGATTAATTAAATTGTATAGTATTTTGATTATCTAAAGGAATTCTTCTTGTTTCCTGGCAGGAACCCAGTCATAAACGGGTTAAATGCTGACAAATACTGTACTAAAAGACCAGGAAATGAATTTCACAGCTGAGTTCTTCAAAACATTGAAGAAATAAGAGTCTATTTAAAGCAACATGTAGGAAGTGCCAAAAATAGTTCTCTCTTGATATATTTTATGCGATTTGGATTAGTATTTATCACGGTCCTTGTTTTGCAAATATTAATTTATGTTTCTTACAGTATTTATCTTAAAGCTCTGGTTCTGAGTTGTTAGCAGCATCCCATTAACAGCTGTGGACATCTAAGCATGTTTCTGTGGTCAAAGCCCACCAGCGATTTCTGTGGTGACTTTCATTTTTCCGAGCAACCTCAGGAAAATAGGAAGAGAAATAGGGACATTTTCTTTTGGCCACATCTGGAAAATTGAGCAGTTTTTCTGCCTCTTTCAGAGCGCTTGTTGTTTGACCACGCAGTAACTCCAGTAGAAATCTGCAGGGATTTCTGTCTTCAAAGAGTCAATGGGCAAATTCAAGTGAGAGCAAGGTACCAGTATGGTGTGGGTGTCTGTTCACATGGAAGAAGTGATATGCACAGTCATGTTCTGTCTTTTAACATCTCCTTTTCACCTGACACCCAGCAAGGTCCTGATAAATTGACCCGAGTGCTGCTTTCAAGAGTGCCTCATTGGAGTCAGCCAGCTGGGGATCTGGGCAGTGTGTGAAGGATGCACAAACCCATCTGTGCAAGCTGTATGAACTGTGCCACTGATGAAGTGACAATGCCATATATCCACAAGGGTGAAACTCCTTCATTTTCAGTCCCTCAAATGATCTGGATTGATGGCTTTCCCATCCACCAGAGTGACCTGTTAATACTGGGCTCCTGAAAAATGACTTTGGAAGATAAACATTAAGTATTGAGTATCTCCATATTTCCTGGAGAAAGCGTAAGTTCTAAGGGCAATGAGAAATGTAGCAATATGCTGCAGCCTATGAATTATATATAGTGCCAGTACTCTTGGCGCTTTCCCTACAGCTTCACAAACTGCTTTCCTAGCTCGTGAACATGCAAAGTAATTAGAATGGCAAATAGCATTAGATTTTATTGACCTGTGATGCCCCCTAGTTCTCTGACATGTTCTTGAACATTACCTAGTGTTTTCAGCCTTAAATCAGCAGTTTGTAGTATTGATTATTTGGTATTTCAGATTTATTGATGAGGACAGCCAAGGCTTCCACACTTGTTATGGATTGCTCATTTATCCCCTGCTCTGTTGTGCACAGCAACTGTAGCTTGCTGAATCACAAACTGTATACTGTAAATGTCAGGTAGGAGCTCCTCCATTAAGAACTGCCCTTTATTCTTGGAGTGGCTGAGCCAGGTTCTCGGAGTGCATTGTGCTTAGAGTAGTGGAGGTGATGTAGTGTAAATGATAGGACTGTGGGGCGTTTGCCCACAGCAGAGAGGTAAAGTACAACCACTGAGGTAAACTTGTTCATTTTCATTTCCCATATAAAGGAGGCTTCCTTCATCACAAAAATGTAGACTGGACACCCATTCTTCTTTATTAATAATAAACAGCAGATAGATGCACAGACACAGAGCAGCACTGCCCTGAAAGCATTTTGCTAATGGTAAAATAGATACACATGAGTGAGCAGATTGCTTTACCCACTAGAAATGCTGCCCTCCCATCCTCCCAGAGAAACTGCAAATCTGGAGTAATGCTTTGTCTCCTAAGTGAAGTGTGAGCACAGAAAGCAAAGACTGGTAGCTCCTTTGAAATGGCTGGAGGAATTCTAATAGGTGAACTGCAGGAACTTCAGCTGGAGATTAGGGTTATGCTGGTGCCTTTCAGAGCTGGTTTATGCAGTGTAGCAGTTGTGGGTGAATGTCTGAGATGGGAAGTTCTTCTGTGGAAGGAAGAGTGCCCACTACTGAATTGTCAGCAGCATTTTTTGCTTCTCTTAAGTGATTTTCAAAGGTTTCCCATTCCAGTGTCTGTTGGCCAGACCACGTTTAGCTTATGAGATCTGACAATTGTGGTATTGCTGCAGGCTCTGATGTTACTCTTATGATGCTCGCCGGAAGACTGATGCTAATAACTCACTGATGTTTGTTCGGTGCCTGCAGTTTTGAAGTTGGAAGGACAGACCAAAATATGTTTGATGCGTTAAGTATCCTAGCCGCCTTTAATACAGTGGTACTGCATGAAATACTTATTCTTAATTTTTATCAGCACCAACCAAGCTACTTTTTGTCTTTGGTAGTATTGATTGACCTCTTGTAAGCAGGAGAAAAATGAAGTGTTCAGCTAAATTTGTGTTTAGGTGTTTATAGCTGCAGTTTATTTCGAAAGATGCTTGCTACTGGTTACACTCAACGTTCATCTGCTGACTTATTTACTATATGTGTTGAGTGGTTTTTGCAATGCAAGCATGTTTCAGTAAGTAAAATCAATTTGCAACCAATGGGAAGGGAACAGTAAGTGATTTAACTTTTCATCTTCTTCAGCTTAAAATGAAAAGCTCTCAGAGGTATTGTTTATGACAAGCCCTGTGGGCTGGAGTATTCTGAAAATGCCCAGGAAAGATAATGTTCAGAATGGCAAATCAAAATAATTAAACAGTAAAATTAATGAACAACATAGTTGTAAATTTGTTCTTATCCTCTCTATTTTTTTTCTGGTACAGCCTAGCTCTGGACCCAAAGGACTGGTTCTACCAGTAAAGGATTGTGTGGTCTCTGACTTTATTTTATCTTGCTAGTGCCTGTTCTCTTGTATACCAGGTACACGTCTGCCAGGAATTGATCTAAGATAATTTCTTGATGGCTTGAGATAATAAAAAGCCTCTTGTTATATCAGGGCAGACTAAATCCAAACACCAGATGGATATTCAGCTTTGTAGAGAACACACCACATCAGCAATCCAGTTGTGGATAATTGAGTTGCCCGTCATGGGCCGCGCCGGCCACAGTTTGTGACAGGAAGGTGCCAATTTGCCATAAGCTACGTATGCCCTTCTGACTTCCCTGGAATATACTGACATGCTTCTTTTTCTTCTAAATTGGAAAGAGGTGCACCTGGAACAAGGGAGGTATGATCCTGCCAGGGCTCTGACAGCTCTGTAACCTCCAAGTGCCCTCAGCAGCTGTGTTTAGGGAGCATGTTTTAAGGAGAATATTGCAGTCTGAATATGTGTACGTCCATGTGACTGCGTGCAGTGAAGCGGTCTGATTTAGAGATGTCATTTCAGTTTCACTTCTTTTGGGACACTGGGTATTTTGAACAGACAACTTAATTTGTAAATAAAATAGGAATGAGGAGTGCTTAATCAATACTCTTCTAGCATGGCATTGTTGATAGTACAGGAGGAAAGGGCTGTGGGGGTACAACACTGCTTGGGCAGAGAAGAATACCCGTGGTTGGTACTTAGTTGAGTTTTCTGTCTGAAACTGGTGAAAAACTGAACCAAAGCATGATGTTCATGAAAAAGGTGGATTACCTGAAATAAATAAATAAATAAATAAATAAATAAATAAATGTTTTATTGAAGAGGAATTTTACCATTTTCCCATCTTATCAAACACTTTTTTCCTTCTATAGCAAAACGTTCATTCTGGAATAAAATGTATCTTTGCGGTGGTGCTTTCTAGACGGAGAGAAGTCAGTTTTCCTAGCTAAAAGGCTTTTCCCATCAATTGACAGAAAAGCTGCACTGGAAGCTTTGGACAGATCCAAGTCTGCTGCTGGGAAGGAAAGGCACCATAGAGATCAGCATAGGCACGTGGTAGTGCTCGTCTTAGTAGACCTCCAGCAATGAAACACCTGTGTGTCCTCATCTTTATCAAGTTACACAAAACCTGTGCAGAGGAAAGAAAAATAAAAAAAAAAAAAGATTTTCATAGTTTACCCATATATTGAAGGTAATTCTCTTGGGACTGTTTATTTGAAACATATTTACCAAAGTGAAATTTGTTTTTTTATGTGAGAGGCTTTCCATATGGGGCAAACCAAGTTTCTGTAGGTTGTACCTACGTGGCTGTAGCAGCATGGTAAAACATGGAAATATTTCCAGCTGTTCCCTAAAGGGTAATTGTCAGTGCATTCATTTGGAAAACCAGTCACAGAAGAAGCTGGGTTTGTCTACAGTGTACATGCGGTGTAGTTCTGCATATAAGGAAAGTACGTTTTTTTGAGTTTTATTTCTGATTTCTGCTTTTTCTCTTCCTGGAAAACATGAATAACTCTCTTCATAACTACTCAGTGCTCTGGCATCACTACTGGAACTGTGCATGTCATAAATTCTAAGGGATATTTCAGCTACATTTCATGATGCGGGGAGAGCTTAATCTGTCCTAATCTCGAAGAATAAGTAGTGGAAATTCTATACATTAGTTTAATGTGAAAGATATTCACTGGAAGGAATTAAAGGTGATTCTGTGTTGTGGGGAGTCAAAGAAATAGCTCTCAGCACCTGAGACCTCTGGCTGTCTGTCTCCCTGCCTCTATTTCCCGTCAGCCCAGACCTCGTTTCGACACGTAAAATTGTACCTGTTTTCTCTTTCTAGCCCTCAGAAGGGCTTTAATTTCTTTCCCTGTTCTGCCAGTGCTCTAGCTGCTACAGCTGTTGCTGTCACATTTAATAAGGACTTTGTAGAGTTTAAATATTGCATTGCTGCACCAGCTTTTCTTTGGGGTAAGAAAAGTGCTTCTTACATTTAGATGAGGTGCTCCTCGCTGGCTGTGCTGCTGACATGTGGGTTTCAGCTGAAGGCGACAGGAATTTATAACTTGTCCCAGTGTGTGCAAAGCTCCCTGCAGTGCCGGCGCTGCCTGATAGCATCATGCAGCCATCAGTGGACGTGGAGGTTGCTGTGCCCCATGATAAACCCATCCAGCAGCACCCTGACGTACCCATTTGTTCCGACCAGCAGCCTCGCATCTTCCAATTGAGAATGAAATCGATTGTGTTACAGTTCCTGACCTGGTAATTGTGCCTTTACTCCAACTGTGGGGTTACGTATTTGTCATTGTAAAGTCTGTAAAGTCTACGATGCACTGTAGTCCATTCTGTGCAGTAAACAGGTACCTCTTCCTTGCAGACTGGGTGGGAAACAAGGCAGCAGCGCGGGCAGTAGCTCGGCATTTTAAAATGTCAGGGGGAGGATGAAGTGAGACTAAAACTTGATGTCCTCGTGCCTACAGTAACTCAACAGCTTATTGAAATATTCTTCTCCTCAGCCTTGAGCTCTGTATGTGTCAATCCAGCTGAATATAACTGGGGCTGTTTACTTTGACAGACAGTGAAAATTCAAGAGAAACACAGAAGAAAATACTGAAGCCCAGATCCGCAGTGCATTGCTGTGCACTGTGTATCCACTTCCATCCTCCTTCCTTCCTAACTCCGTCCCTCTGCACAACCAAACCAAACCAGATGTGTACATCCATTCTCCACGTTAAGCCCATTTCCTTCCTGAAGCTGTTCGTCATCTCCCAGGACCTGTGACGACATCCCCTTCCATTCATTCTGAGTTGTTCTCATGCTTTCACTGCGGCAGAGAGGGATTTTATTCAGGATTTTTTTTCCTAATGCTGTGCAAATACCAACCTCTCATGTTAGGATTTCTTTTGAAGTATCCAGGGGTGAGAAGAGCTGAGCTGGGGAACGAAAAATTATTACCAAAATACAAAACCAGCTCTTTTTCATAAAAACACTACATTTCAATAATACTATCCATTTTTTTTTGCACCACATATCATGTTTCTTTTCTTTGAGGATTGGTATTAATGTGCTTCTTCGGCTCTGATTCTGCTTTAATTCACAGACATTGGTGTTTTTCTGCTTTCACTGCTGGTAGCATGCTCAGTGAATAAACAGCTTGCTGGGTGTACATTATGAAAATAAGAAAAGGAAATGAAAATGCAGATCCTTATCTTCAAGCAAAGATGCCTAAATTAAAGCACATCTTGTTATTCTTCTGTGTGGTAAATATGAGGTATAGTCAAAGCCCAGAAGCTCGGAAACATCTACAGTATGGAAAGCGGCAATTCAAGTCCTCACACCCATGACATAGCTGTGCCCTTTCTACCTGAACCCAATTAGACCTAAACCCGAGCAGAGGTTGTTGCCACATTGCATTTGAGATTCTGCAATTTAATGTGTGCTTTGTGCCTGGCTGAGAACCTGCAGCTGTGCTGTCGTGGAAGGTGCAGGTGGGTCTCAGAAGAGCAGCTGCAGCGGGTGACCTGGCGTCAGCAGTTCTTATCATCCCGAGGACTTGGTGGGAGGGGGCTGGAACAGGTGCCTAAAGCAATGCACAGCTTCAACTGGCACAAGCCAGCAGTAAAAATCTAGGAGACAGTGTTGCTTTGTACTGATTAGGGCCTTTCTAGTTCGTTCCTGGCTGCTTATTGCAGAGATGGGTTTTAGAAGTTGCTCCTCATCATTTAGATTCAGCTTCATAGATGCCAAGGACCTTGCACCAGGAGAGGGCATTGCGAGATAACATGAGTAACAACAAGAGTGATTGTTCTCCTCTCATCTGAAGACCTAGTGTGCCAATTACTAGCTAAAATCATTATTTAAAGGGTTTGTCATAAACCTTTCCATAGCAGGAGCACTTTTGAAATATTAAGTGCCATTTTCCTTTTACTGGAGCAAGGACTGGGGGAGCGATGGAGCCACCTGCAAACACGTGCCTGCAATTTCTTGTTTGAAGCTCATTTGTCAACATAACAGATGCACAGCTGTAGTGATGGGGTGGTTGTTGTGTGCTGTATATCACTCCAAGGGTTGTCCTACAAGCAGAATGTGCATGTAATACAAAGCAGTGAAGACAGGGTGCTCTGTTCCCTCTCTGAGGGCGTGATGCTGTCCCACAGCACCAGACAGATGCCACCTTGATGCTGCATGCACACAGCGGTGTGGCTGCCTGAGAGGCACAGCTCCCTGTCCCAGCTGCCTGGGCACACTGTGCCAATTCTGCAGGCAGTGCTCACTGGGGGCTATAGCCCTCAGTGCTCAGGGGAGCAGTGCTAAGATTGCAGTTGGAGGTGGGAACTGGCTTTTACAGCTTCTCTTTGGTTTTCTTGGTGTGTTTTTGTTTGGGTTTTTTTTTGAGATGGGAGGCTGATCTGCAAGCGGGTTGGCTGCAGTACGCTTTATACTGGTTTGTGGGAAGAACAAATTCATTTAAATGGATACTTAACATGGTGTAAATTCATGGGAGGTTGGTGCTAGGTTTTGAATGTTATCATAGTACTTCTAAATTTGACATTGGTTTTGTGTTTCTGGCCTTAAAAAAGAGCATCTGAGCAGATATTTTTCTTGTAATGGCAACAGCAACATAAACTTCGTTCTCTGATCAAGCCTGAGAATTTTCATCATGAAAGGGGAAGATTTGTAAGTCACTGACTTGGCACAAAAGTGCAGCCTTATGCATGTATTTGTATGTGTACTTGTAACTATCATAACAAGGGCTAATGTGCACTTAGGCTAGCTGAATGTGACAACATGTAATGTGAGGTGTGTAGGAGATAGGAAAGTAGCTAAGCGGGTGAACAGTAAATGGCTTGTGAGAAATCCATTGCAACTAAACTGAAATAAAAGCATCTTCCAACTAACAGAGTTGGTCTAGACAGTAGCAAAAGCCTGGGATGCAAAAGCAAATGTGAATTAAGCTGTTTTTATCTGAAAGTAGTCTTTGATCTAATAGCAATTTGACCCAACTGATGTATTTGAAGAACATCAGAAGCTCAGGAGTGTCCTCCTCTCTCCCCTTCTGCTGTACTGCTGTGGGCATGCCTTCCCGGGTCCCTCCCTTGTGTCACAGGGGGTGCAGCCATCCGGAGGAGAAGGTCTGGCTTCCACAAATGCTTGCCAAAGACAATCGTGGCTTCCATTAATGTTAATCAAGTATTATACATGCACATTCATCTTCTGCCACTGTACATCGGCGCGTTTGGTCCATTACATGCAGATGTGGCAGTGCTGTAGAGCAGCCGTCCAGATTCAGGGGCTAAAGAATTAGGAAAGGAACAGGTTAGATGAGCAGGCTGAAAAGTGCTTCCATTTCTATGAAAGGGAATGAATATTTGATGGATGTCAAGTTTCTTTTGCCGTGGGGAGCCAGCTCTACGAGCCGTGCTTTGTTCCAGTCCGACAGAAACATTTGCAGTCCCGCTTGTGAAGGCTATCATGCAGTGAACTAGTCTCAAATGACTTTGCTGCTTCATTTCATGGTCATAATTATGGAAGCATACCACAGCAAAGGCCTTCATCCACAGCTAAGTTCAAATCAAGTTTCAAGTTCTGAAATGGAAGTCATTTGTGAAATCCCCAATCACTTAAAAATGCCCCTGAAGAACTTAACAAATGAAGTATGTATGCAGTGTTAAACAGCTCGTTCGGAAGGTAGGCTAAGGGGAGGGAACAGCTGTTTGCTTCTTAACAGCAAAATAATTCATCTGCTTGAATTCTGGACCACCTTCTCACTCCTGTAGGAATCTGAAGGTTCTCACATTTTAAAGGTTCTCACATTTTAAAATACAGGTAGGGCTTGGTATGCTGTGGTGCCAGGAGCGGGCACGCGTGTCTGGTTTGCTTTGTATTGTGGAAATGATGCTACATACACGAGTTTACTCCTTAGCTCCATGTGTGGGGTATCACTACATGAGCTCCTTTCCTTACCAGTCTTCACTGTGACTCGTAACTCCTTTACTCTTGCACTTGGGCCGGAAGAACCCCAGGCACCTGTACAGGCTGGGAGGAGTTGTCCTTGAGAGCAGCTCGGCAGAGAAAGACCTGGGGGTCCTGATAGATGAGAAACTTAACATGAGCCAGCAGTGCGCTCTGGCAGCCCAGAAAGCAAATGGGATCCTGGGCTCCATCAGGAGAGGGGTGGTCAGCAGGGATAGGGAGGTGATTGTCCCTCTCTACTCTGCTCTTGTGAGGCCCCACCTGGAGTACTGTGTCCAGGTGTGGAGCCCTCAGCACAAAAAAGACATGGAGATTTTGGAAAGGGTCCAGAGGAGGGCCACAAAGATGATCAGGGGGCTGGAGCACCTCCCCTATGAGGACAGGCTGAGGGAGTTGAGTTTGTTCAGCCTGGAGAAGAGAAGGTTGCGGGGTGACCTCATTGCAGCCTTTCAATACCTGAAGGGAACTTACTCCCAGGAGGGGAGTAAACTCTTTGAAAGGGCTGATAATAGCAGGACTAGGGGAAATGGTTTTAAGTTAAAAGAGGGAAGATTTAGGTTGGATGTTAGGGGGAAGTTCTTTACTAGGAGAATGGTTGGGTCCTGGAATAGGCTGCCCAGGGAGGTTGTGGATGCCCCGTCCTTGGAGGTGTTCAAGACCAGGTTGGACAGGGCTCTGGGCAACCTGATCTAGTAAAGGTGTCTGTTTGGTGGCCCTGCTAGGCAGGGGGGTTGGAACTACATGATCCTTGAGGTCCCTTCCAACCCGGGTCATTCTGTGATTCTGTGATACTCAGGAAGGTACTCAGGGGCCTGAGTGGATTTCTGTGGGATCAGGGTTAAGCATGAGTGCGTTGTCCATCCCTTAGCCAGTGGTCAGTTGTTGTGAAGCAAAACATCAACGAGTGTTTTATTCTCCTTGAAGTTAATGAGGTTTAGGCACAGTGCCTAGGGGCAGTCATGCAGTAGAGGCTTTAATTTGGAATGAGCTTTCAGAGAGGTGGTGCACGTCAAAACTCTTGCAAGGTCCGTCTTCCTCATGAGGCCAGTGCATCAGAGAGCAGCTTTTGTAGCTGTGACACCACTGTGGCTGCCACTGTCACTGTAAAACATACAGACCCTTCCTCTAATGCCCTCTAATCCCAAATACTTGAAACTGTGTGTGAAGCTTATGCTGGATCAATGCCTTCTGAATAAGGAAGCTTTTCTTATGGAGTCGATGATAGCAAAAAATGCTTGGCTCTTGGATTGAACAAAGTGTACTTGTGCAGCAGTTTCATCTCTGAATAGCATTTTTAGCTGCAGATACTTGAAGCATAAGTGGCAAAAAGCATGCTCTGTTGTTAAGGCAATGTTGAAAATAAAACTTGTCTTGTTCTCGTGTACCATGTACTGCAGATAATAGAAAAAACTGTTCAGAAAGTGCTAGTGTTTGAATCAAGCCTGTCTTCATTGAGTTAAAATAAATGTGTTTGTTAAACACGCACATCTTTATCTCTTATGTAACGAGAAGAGCAGAGCCATATCATAGATCTGCAGTGCCTTTTGTGCTCTACAAATGCTGTGCAACAGTCACCAGACAAAAAGTGATTTATACTACGCCTTGTAATGGGCGGAATAATTAACGGTGCTGGCATCCATCACTTCTGCAACAAGCTTATCTCAGAACTTTTCCACTGATTCAAGAGAAAGCAGGAACAAAACTGGAGCAGAACAATAGAAGTCAGTTAGTCTCACTCAGCCCTTTTGCATGGCTGTGCCTCGTTTGGACACCTGATGAATAGATCTCTTCTGCATTATTAAGCAACAGTGAAGCTTAATAGTGTGGACACAGTCTGTATTCAGTTTGCTGGAAGGGAATTTTGCCAGGGTAAGAGTAGAGGAGAAGTAAACCCTGCAGCTGTCTATGAAATTTGAAGGCTACTGAATGAGTTTCTGCAGGAAATGTTGCTTGCTACCAAGACGGTGTGTTCACTGGGAGCATGTAATAGCTAGAGGTTTGGGGAAAGGCTCTTGTTGTTATGAGGCATGTGATCTTAGCTAGAAGTATCTTTAAAATGAAATAACTTCTTTCTGATTCCCACCACCCATTAACTGACCATTCCGTCTCAGAAAGTGAGGCTAGTTGAGTGTCTGACTTCATGTGTGTGGCAGAAATGCTAAGTCACAGCTTGAACCAGTGTTGGAACACCTGCTGGGAAGGCAAGGCCAACCCAGGGGAGCTCAGGTGCCTGCAGTGCAGTGTGGAGCCACCCCTTCCCAGACCTCATTTCAGGGCTGGCAGTGGAGGCAAAGATATCTTGTTGGAGATCCCTGCATACCTGAGGCCTTCTGAAAGTAAGCAGCTTATAAGCTTTATGTCTGTGCTTATTGCTGTTGCATTTGAGTAAACCCTTACTTGCTGCAGCCTAGAACTGTGCTGCTCTGCTGTCGTTGCTGTGCTTTCCTTTAATTTTCTTCATTTTCTCACGTCTTTAGTTAAGGACTAAGTTCTGAAACAGCTATGAACTGAGGTTATGTATCTCCTGTTTTCTGTCTGGCTTCTGCAGAGCTGCTTGCCAAGGGTGGCATTAGCAAACTGCTTGCCGGGGCAATCCAGTACAGCAGTACATGTACTGACAAGGACTGGAGAGCAGAGGAATGTTGCATTAGATACAAAGTGTTCCCCACTGTAACACATAGTCCTGTATGTCTTTCTGTAGTTCTCTGCTTGTTGAAGGCTACTTTATTTGGTAGCTTTGTTTGTTTTGGAAAAAAAACAGGGGTACAGATACTACATGATTCCATACAAGGCATGAAGATAATGGCTTTTGGAAGACTGTTGTAAAGGTCAAGATCATTGGGATTCTTTTTATTCTTTATTGAAAGTAAAACACATCTCATATACTGGGAGGTGTCTAGGAAATATTAGGTACAAGATTTATGGGAAACTTTAGTGTGGGCATGGAACTAGCTAGCTAAAGATAATGTCAAGGTTAATAAGAGGGTGAAACACTTTCCTAGCTGTAATTCATATTCATAATTATAATAAGCAAGGTAAGAAGGGCTTTTGGACCTTGGGCTTCTGTTGACAGACTGATCAGTTGAGACTGTTCCCTTAGCACTGTCACACTCCTCAGTGTTGTTTGATGCCATGTCACTTAGCATAATGCTAAAGAGGGAGAAAAGGTTTTGAACCAGTTGATCGGTGAAAGAGATTCCTTTCTCAGAGTTCTGGAGGGGAAAACAAAACAACAAAAACAACAGGAATTCACAATGATATTATCATGTTGATTTAATAAAAGACCAAATGAATATTGAATAAGAGAGTTTGTGGTCCAGAGCATCTGCCTGTGCTGGAGCAAGTGTCAGCTCTGGCTCCGAAGCCAGGAGGTCATCCTGCTCTGTGTCTGGTGCTTCCCATAGCATTATGCTTCCATCCAGCACTGGATTTCCAGTGAGATTTCCAGAGTCCAGTGAGAGAACACTGATGTTTCACTCAAAAAACTGCTGCTTTTGAGTGCTATCTCTGTCCTGCTTGTGTTGGAGAATGACGTGATGGAGTTTTACTGCCTGCCAGGGACAACTCTGTCCCTCCAGCTCAGAGATCTTAAATAATCCTAATGATTTCTCATGCTCCTCTGTTGGACCACTGCTGTCTCTTCTGGTGCTCCTCCCACTTACGTTGCCCAGCAGGTCAAAATACCAACAGTGGGGATGGGTGCTGAGGAAGGCTGCCTGACTCCGCCTCAAAGTGTCTGGAGTGCAGAACATACAGGCCTTCTAAGAACTTGTGCTGAAACACACAGGAACAGGGCATTCTCTCCTCAGCTCCTTTATCTGCAAGTGGGTGCAGGTTTAACCTAATTTCTGTCATGTAGCAGGTGTTTGTTTGCTTGCCCAGACTCTGAACACCTGCATTAGCTTTTCCTGTGCACAGCAAGTATGCTTGAACGAATGCAGTTACCTGTGACTCACAGCACTGGTTCAGTGCAAGGAATAACTTTGGAATGGTAGCAAGCAGTAGTACAGCTCACTCAGCAAACCATTACACACAATAAGGACCAGTACTGTTGGTTGTTTTTTGTTGTTTTTTTCAGTTTGGAAACTCCATTGTATCTGAATGCAAAGGAAGGAACCCGGGGAAAATATTGTGTTCACTTTAATAAAGGTGTACAATCACTTGTATGATCTGGGGGTTATTTCTGCTGTGATTTGAGCAGAACTCCTTTCTAAAAATATATATTTCTGGTTTGTATAACAGCCCACATGTAGATGTAAAAGGAGGACATTTCGCTTCTGTTACCCCTGAAAGACAATGGGCTTAAATTATGGGGGCTGATTGTAATGAAATACAAGGTAACTCGAAGAAACACAGAACTCTTCTAGTGGTCGCTGGAACTCAGAGTCCTCTGAGTTCTGGCAGTAGTGTCAGAAGTGTTAAATATGTACGTATAGCACAGGAGCAGTGACAGACCATGTTTGTTCCATTCTTAAAGCACACACAGCTTTCTGTGGATATATAATTACTTTGCTGACTGCTGAATAATAATGTAATTTTTCTGAGTTCCTTTACAGCAGACACATAATCATCTGTTCAGAACAATTATGTAAGATTCTAGTTGATCTGAAGGAAGCCATATAGCTTTTTAGCCTGTAATTAATGTACGTACTTGGCAGCTTGGGTTTCGCACATGGAGACGAGCAGTTGTGTATTTTATTGCATTTTTTTTCTTTGTTTAGAGTCTGCATTCCGAATGCTACAGAAAGCTGTGAAAGGTTTGCACACTTGCTGCTGTAAAACAGAGTTTGAAAAGATACAATGAGTTTCTATGTAAACTCTGGTTCAGTTACAAGGCCTGCCCTGCATATACATGTATATCCTTTATTTAAAATATAAATCAATTAAATAATAATTAAAAAAACAACAACAACACATGACCATTCCCTGGGGGTTTGGTGCCTTTGGTTCTGGTGGCCATGAATTTTCCAGCATTTTAAGGTGGTTGTGATAAGTACCATCAGAGCAAATGTTGTCTGCACTGGTAGAGAATGAGTTGTCCCCTACTACCCAGGATGATTTAAAAAAAATATATATATATATATATATATACATAGCAACTGACAGTAATCCCTTAGTGAGGTTGGTATGTATCTTTGCAGGCCTATGAGATGCTGCCAAATCTTATAGGGCTCAGCAGTGAGGGCCAGAGCTCTGTACAGCACCTGATCCTGGGCTCCCCCAGCTCTGTGGGTGGCAACACAGAAAGCTGTAAACTACGGTAAATAACAGCTAGGAGTCTGCTCCTCACAGTGCCTGTGACATTAGCACTCTTAGTAGAAAGGCTTCTCTATTCAGGTAGTTCCACCTAAGCTATTTTTCTTGCTAATGAATAAAAAGGTCTGGATGAGAACCATGTGATTCAAAAGTTACCCACCACAACAGGAGTAAAAATTTGCCGGAGTCCTGCTGGTATTAAATCTCTGTACAGATGGTGTCTGGCATGATTTTATTAGCAGACAAGATATGCTGTTAAAAATTATATCTATTATATCCATCCCAGAGGCGTTCATTCAGAAGAGAGTAATGGAGCTCAGCTGACAAAAGGGATTTGTCCATTTGGACATGCTGAAGGGCCTTGAGATAGGAAATAATTCTCACATAAGCAGTTCCTGAGTTAAAATATTAATTTATAGGAAATACGTTAAAAATAGGTCTTTTGAGAAGATTTTATATGGCTCAAGGTTCTCATCTTTAGGAGCTCTAGCACTTAACTCACCTGTTAAGAGTTTGCAAATCCAATCCCAGTGATTTGTGTGCCCACACTCATACGTTGCAAGGCATAATAATTCCCTCTTGAAGGAGCGCATTAAGCACAGCAGTGCTGGTGATGACTTTCTCTCTTATTCACCCTTTGTGGTGGCACCCTGCTCTGGTTTTGGGCTTAGCTCGGGGAGCTCTTTCCTCTGGCTGTTCAGGGGCCAAGCCCTCGCCCTGATGGAGGCTTCACTCGGTGCTGTGTTGGGTTGGATGGGCTGCCTGCAGAGACCTGTCCTCTCCTGTTGTATTTCTGCCAAACAGCAATATGTTTGGTGTAGTTTATTTTCTGTGTACCGTACTGCCAACTTAAATGTATCTCTACTCCAGTAGATACCTGGAGTGCTACTGGGAGGGAATGTGAGCTTATTTTATTTTGTGCATATAATTTGTTTACTGGGAACACCAAGGAACTATGAAGGCTGCTGTGTTTTTGTCATGCTCGTTCTTTAGCTGGCACAGAGTTGGCAGCTCCTCTAAATGAGATCAGAAATTCCATGTGCTCCAGCTCCTTAAAACGCTTGGTCAGCAGTGTGCAGGAGTAGAATGTATTGGTTTGCTGTTTATCTGTTTATTCTTTATTAACTTCAAGAAGTTCCAAATAATAAGAAAGGTATCAGGAAGGCAGTTGCTGGGAGAAACCTCTTCAAGAACTACCTTTATATTAATAGATTTTTGTAGTTTGGATTATCTTTTGTTGTTTTCTCAATGGAAGAGGCAGTGTTGGAGTTGCATTCCTGCCTGCTTCCTTCAGGTTGTGGGGTTAAGAGCGCTTTTAAAACTGCTTAAAAATGTCATTTGTAAGTGTATGCAAGTGAAATAGGGCTGTGTAAAGAATGTATTTAACCCATATGTTGGAGATGGAGCGTAGGAGGCCTGAAGACATGTACTGCACAAAATGAAAGAGAGCCATCCCAAATCTCAGCAGGGCACCTCTGACCCCTATGGTTCCATTTGAATTATTTTCACTTGCAGAAACTGAGAAGAGTGATCTGTGAAATTAAAGGTTTCTCCTTGCTTAGACACAGTTAAGAGGCCAAAGCTTCTGGGAAGTCAGTTCCCCTTCCCTTCTCCTGATGAAAGCACTGTTGCATTCGGTGAGACGTTCCCAGGTAATATCTGCTGTTTACTCACTGTTATTTGTTATTGTCTGGGCAGAGCACACTTACCTCTTCAACCTGCAAGAAATGTGGAATTTGCCTCTGGCCTTTTAGATTTTATATTAACCTATTTTTCAGTCTTCAGTGAAGAAAATCCTCCTCCTTCCTTTCTCTCCTCAGTGCTGGAAATGGCAGCAATGTGGTCCTGCTATCTTGCAGTGTCCCCCTCAGCACTTCCCTGGCTACAGCAGGGTTTGGTTTTTTTTTTGTTGTTTTTATGTTCTTCACAGTCTACCATAGAATGGTTTGGGTTGGAAGGGACCTTAAAGACCTGGTTCCAACCCCCTGCCGTGGGCAGGAGTATCCCATGCACATAGCAAAGGGAATGACAGCCTCAGGCGCAGGGAGAGAGAGCAGGTAGAAAGAGCAGGGCATGTTTTCTTCATTGTCTTTCCAAGTGATTTCACCCAATGCTATGTGCACACATTTATTTCTGGGCATTTTTAACGATTCTGGGCTTTGTTTTGTGTTTTCCATTTCCCTGGGTGCTCTCTGCCCTCGTGTGAGCAAGGTGAATGGATGTGTAATTGCTTTGTATCCTCAGTATTCATGCAGAAGTGAAGCTTCATGTACACATCCAGACAGACACACGGCCACCAGTGTGCAAAAGCCTGGCTATGAAATGACGTGGGCTCAGAGCTGGGTGCCTGCAGTGCAATGTTCCCACAGACACAGGCTGCCTCACTGTACCCATACAAAATACTTCATTAGTTGCTATAAGGACCAGAGGCTTTCAGACTCAGGAATAAGCTGCTTTTAACAATGAGCTTTGCTATGTGTTGGCACCCTGGAAAGGGCCCTGCACCCTTGTTCTGCTCTGGTGGAGCTGCGCGCTGTAATGGCTCTGTGTTCCCATTTGTGGTGTGGTCCCTTCAGGTGGTTTTATCCTTTGAATTTACTTTAATGAACTTTTATGACCATTGGCTATCTCTGTAGTTACGGAACTACTGAAGTGATCTCTCATTATGCAATTTGGTGTATGCATAATTATGAAATTACAGTGTGTAATTTATTCATTCGCTGAGACAGCCCTGTGATAAAACCCACAGCTGCTGCTTTCTCTAGGGAAGCCGTTTTCCTTCAGAAGCGTGAGAGGGAGGTACTGCAGAACAGGTGAAGGGCTGCATTTTCCTGGCAAGAATGCAGCTCAGTGCTGCAGGACATGCACCATCCGTGTGACCTCTGTGGGTTTGTTGCATCCTGTGCTCCTGCAAGCAGCTCCTCCCAGCACCATCTACCTCCGTGTGCAGCACAAGGCACTGCTGCCCACTGCTCCCACAGCCAGGGCAGGTACAGCTCTGCTGTCTCATGCATTCAGAGAATGTATGCCAAAAAAAATAACCCAGGTAAATGGTACAGCAGCAGTGCTTTTGTACAGGTTTAGCAAGCAGATTGCTGTAGAAGACGATACAGAATTGAGGTATTTGTTTTGACAGGTGAATGGGAATGTGAAATATCTTTTTGGTTAAACAAAGGAAGATGATAATTCACACCTTGTGAATTGAATCTTAATGTTGTTACGGGGCAAGTACTTCAAAGATTGAAATGTTCTGGTGCAAGCAGATCTGATCATTGACCACTCAGTGAATGCAGTGCCTTTTCACTCCCCTCTTATTTCCACTTAGAAGTAATTAAATTACTTTCAGATTCATATGCAAATTTAGTAGTGATTTAGATTTTCATACAGGCACATTATGAAATATATCCCACTTTTTATTGTATCTACATTTAAATAGTAATGTATAATTTCTAATGAAATGTAAGCATTGCTTTTTACAGAAGCTTTGGGTATCACTCAGCAGGACTTAAGAGTTCTAACTCTTAACATTAGCAGCTACGTTGTAATCCAGCCTCAAACAACTCCACACAATAAGCAGACTGAGTTATGTTGAAAGACAGGTATTTAATTGACAAGTAAATCAGATACGTCTCTTCAGTGAAATTTCTATGCTTTGGTTTGTGAAGTGCTGTCTCATCGGTGAGGACCTGCTGGTGGGTTTGCGTGGGTATCAGAAATGCCAGAGCACTGGCGAAAGGGAATGCTTTACAGGAGCAGCTGAGCATGCATGTATGCACCCCGGGGAGACCGTGGTTCTTCTCTCTAATTAGCTGTTTGCAAAGGCAAGGCAGAAAGAACAGCTCTCTCTCTTGAGCTGAGTCCACCGGGGCTGTTCTGTTCCTTGTAAATAATTGAAAATATTTGAAGATGGGATTTGGAGTTGGGACTTTCACTCTGTATGCGAATGACCTGCCCCCATCTCTCTCAAGCTCATTTATTAGAGAACCGCAGTGTTATTAAATTGAGTTATCCTTGGGCCAGGGCAGGACTGACTTCATAGCCCCGTGTGGTGGAGGAAGGAGGGGAAGCTGTAGCTTAAGGCCTAACCTCCCATGAGACTGCCCTTCCTACCTGGTGCGTCTGTTCCAGTGTCTCGTGTTCTAGCCTTCATTTGGTGATTTGGGAGTGAACGATCAGTATTTGCTTCTTGGTTGGTCACAGCGTTAGAAAACCATGTGTCATTCTGCTTTTGGATTGCTGTTATCTGATTATCCCATGGCAGCTGTAAGGAATGGAAGGTAGATTGGATTTGACCCAAACTCAGCTTTTGTGTGCACACTGCTCAGGTCGGTCCATAGGCCTCCCTTGGTGTCGTAGCACGAATAGCTTCAAGGTCTGAGGATCATTCCATTTAATGCTGTTGTCACAGGTGATAAACATCGTGAGCATCTTCCCACTGCAATTTCACTACGTGCTCAGCAGCAGAAGGGGAGCTGCTTTGTGCTGCTCCTGCTCTGGGCTGGGTGCTCCTCTGTGTGGGAAGGGATTGATGCCTTTTGCTGTGCAGGGTATTGTGCCCCAGGGACTGCTGCAAGAGTCCTGGAGCAAGGCAGGACAAAGCCAGGCAGCTGTGCTACATCCCATGGCAAATGAATTAGTCTCTGGTGTCAGGGGACGAGAGGACAAAGGTTTTACTGAAATCCAGGAATCTTGTTAATATAGCTCTTGATTATCGGAGCAAACTTTGCCCTCTCTGTAACACTTGGAGTGAAATTGAAGAATGTGAAGCAACCAGTTAATTAGGAAAAAGATTCCTGTGTGCTTGAGTATTTTCTTGCAGCATTTCTCTCCCAAATCTTAAGCATTATTTTGTTGTCTTTAATACCTCTTGTTATCATCTTATCTTGACTGGCTTTGTGGCTTGTTACACAAAAGGGGAGCTAATCTTTGTTAATTAGTTCCTTATTAAGTCAATTGAGATTTGTAGCCCAAGAAGCAAGCTGTATTTCTGATGATAAATAATTGGCTGCCAAGGATTTCTTAGTGTGAAATCATGTCAGTGTAAGTGATGATACTTTAATATTTTATGTGTTTTCCTGTGTTTGCTACAGTACTACTTTGCTCTTCCAGCTGCTGTTCCCAAGGTTTCTGTCCTGTAGCTGTGTTTCTGCTTTCGGTATCGTCTGCCTTTACAAGATATTTATCTTCAGATTGCATTCTGTGGTTTCTTTGCCTTGTTTCTAGAAAGTTTATTTCATTCAGGAAATTGTCGTCTGTAATCGGGGGTAAACACTTGTATTGCTGTTCACACTTGTCTTTATTCTGTGCTGCTCATAGGATGGGATGTTACAGGGTCTTTAAAGTGCATTAGCACCTGAAATGCTTTCTGGAGAACTGATAATAGGAAACAAAGCACAGAAGCATAGCACTGTTTTAAGTCAGTAGGAGTTCTGCTGTTGGCTCAAGCTGATGTAGATTTCAGACACACATGTGCAGGGGGAGGTGGGAACTGTACTGCTCTGTACCCAGTCCCACTGGTGATGACCAAGGTCTCACGTCGCAGTGTCACTCAGCTCACCTGCATGTGCTGCTGCTGGCTCAGGGGGGGACCTGTGGATGCGGAGTGCCCAGAGCCCAGGGATGTGCCCAGGGAAATGAGCCTGAAAGCAAATGAGCCCTTTTGCCTGGCAGTGGTCCGGCACAGGAAGGCAGGTGGAGATGTAGTTTATGATATCAATCCATACCAAAAGAGAACTTTAGGAACCGAGCACCTAAATTCACCTCCATTCCTACCCCACTCTGATGCATTGACCTAGGTAGTGCTCTGTGCTTTGCTTTCACCTCAGCGAGATGGGAATGTCAGCATCCCTGAAGGAAATGATGGACAGCTCTAGAGTGCAGCTGGGCCTCTGTACGTGGACCAGTGCCTCAGGTGATAGGGTCCCTTACAGCTGGGCATGGCCACTAGGGCCATGGGGCAGGGGCCCTTGTGGTGTGATGGCCGAACCAACCAAGCAGCAGGAATAAGCAGAGTGGGAAAATGTGGGTGTAACTTCCATATTATTTTTTTATCCCATTTGTAGCCTGAATGCTTTATCTTTATAATATACGGGGCTCACTGCTGTAGCAGGGTGAGACTTCCCCTTGCAGCCTTCTGCCTTTCCATAGGACACTCATTTCAGTAGCACTCCTCAAAACGACATGGATTATTGTTTTGCAGAAGGGTTGGGGATATTTCTGATAGGAGCATCCTGACCTGGGAGATGCACAGTGGGTGACAGCTTTAACACGCTCCTTTCCCAAGAAGCAGCAGGGAGAACATAATCTGTGGGGCCTTTTGTTAAGGGTGCTTTGCTGTATGGAAAAGAAGTAAGGCAAAAACCTTGAAAATGGGGGGAAAAAGTAAAGATGAAGTGTCAGTCTGAGCAGTACATGTTTAAGAAATCCTTGGGTTGTACATTCTTCTCAAGCACGGTAATGTGTTGTGTATCATGACCATACATTTTGCAGAGCAGAAAAGTGAATCTGGATTTAGTCCCAGTGATAAGTTCTCAAGTAGTTTATCTGTTTTACTGCTCGTTTTCTATTTTCTTGCACTGGGGTTGTAGCGTAGAGATTTCACCCATAAATATATATGTATATGTAATTTGCTTTTTGTTGTCCAACAGCGTTCATTTCACAATACTGACAGAAGTATTTTTCTTTTCTAATAACCTCCCCCCCCCCCCCCCCCCCGAAGGTCCTTACTGTGTCTCTCTCTGGAATCACACTTATTTTAAAGGCTGCTTTGAAATGGTGTAGGTGCATCCTGAAGCAGGTTACCTCTACGAAGTCATATAGCTGGACCTTTTAATTTTGCAGAAAGGTTGAATCTTCCATCTCACTAAAATCCAATGGGACTCTTATCTTCAAGGCTCAGTTCTGCATGTTTACCCCCAGCTGCTTGCTCTTTAGCAGTGAGCTTGTAGGTAAATACTGAAATTCAAAGATTTGCCACGTTCAGTGCCCACAGGGTGTGATGCCTCAGTATCATTGCTCTAATATCCCCATTCTGTGCTACATTTCACTCATTTCTCCAGTATATCCCTGTGACTTGTACCAGGCATTGCTGATACTCTTCCATCAGCTGCTTTGTGGGCTGTGCTGTGTACAAATTGGTAGAGTCTTCCAATACAAAATCTGTCCTAAATTTAATCATCAAATTAGGTTGTTCCATTGCAACGTGCATACCCTGTTTTATACCAGTTTATCTGCTGCTCTGGCTACTGTTCCATCTCCAAGCTCCTTACTAAATTGTGCTCTTATCATGAAGCTTTACATCAGAGTTTGGAAGTTTTACCACTTGTTTCAAGCAGCAGATTAAAACCAAACTGAAATTAAAAAGCCAACAAACAAAAAACAACAAGAAATCAAATGCTTGCAAATAGGCCAACCTCCAGGCATTCTGTTGTACTGCGTGGTGGTCTGAGCTGTCATCTGAAAAATAATGCTGTGTTATTTCTCAAGGATATGCACCAAAGTCTAAAATAGTTCCAGTATTTAAGTTACTCGAAAGTAACAGTATTTATCAGAACTCATTTTTAAGACCCTGTATGCAGAATGTTGTAGATTTAAATAGTGCATAAGATATTTTGACAATGAAATATTCTTTTTTAAGAAAGAAGGAAAATGTGAGTTATGAGCTTTAGCCTCAGTAGTCAGAATTATGCATCTTTACCATTAGTGCAAAAGAACTCACAAATTACAGTGGCTTGGTACAGTGCTTATAAATGCTCACATATATGCAAGTGCATGTACTCCTTTATCTCAGCTGCATAGCGGTGTTTCAGTCATTATCTTAAAATATGCTGATAAAAGTCAGCATTGCTTGCTTTACAGGCTGGTGAAATAAGCTGCTTAGCTGTAGCTTACTCTCTAGCCTACAGTGATAAGCAACACGGTCATCTTATGGTCTTGAATATTTTATTAATAAGACAATTTGTGGCAACTTCTGAGACTGTTTGTGTACTAGAAGCTGGAAGACCCTAACAGAAGAAGGTAGGACCATCAGTGTGGATGCACTCTTTCCAGTACTGAATATTCCAATTGCACTAGCCAGTGCTGTCACTACTGGAGCACAGATTTCCCCATAAAATGAAAAGAGAATAGGAAATTAGTGTGTGTGTGTGTGTGTGTGTGTAGTCGCCCCTTGGAAAACTGTACGTATAAACTGTAATTTTCAGCTTCCCTTTGAAACTTGCTGTGAGAAGCCTTCGGTAACCTGGTGTCCAAAGAGTGATGCATGTCTTGCACTGACTGACTCAACTGAATCTGGAGAATGCTGTGAAGCCCAACCAAGCTGGGGCTGCACCCTGCCTTCCTTCTCTTCATGTCCTTTTGGTGATTGTTTGTACATAAATATAACTTGCTGCAGTGTTCGGTAGCAAGTGTCACCTTCGGTTGAGTGGAAGATGCCCTTAATGCAGGATTGACTGCTTCTAAGTAGAAGAACGTGCAGAGTGGCTGACAGCCAGTCCTCCGTATCCATTCTGAGACTATTCTCTGTTCTGGACATAGACGAATATGCATAAAATGAATATTATAGTCTAACATTGGAAGCAAAGGTGCCATCAAGGGACGATTCCTGTCAAAGGAAGAGTCCTCATCTTAATGATTGCCTATCTAACGAGTTACGAACCTCTTTAAAGTGAATCTAAAGAATTAAGCACGGTGCAGGACAAAGTCGCAGCCTTGTTAAATAATAATTAAAAAAAGGTTATGAAAGAATATGTTAGCACCTGTCATTTAAAAAAATGATGAATTCTGAACTTAAGACTGTCATGAATAAGACAGGAATTCAGCCTTCTGAGGAATGCTGCAGGGGATTTATTTTAATAAGACCTGGAAAATAGGCCTTGGGCATAAGACCACAGAAGAGAGATTTGAAAGCCTCGTTTCAGCCTTCTCTTTTGCCATTGTAATTTGACCCAGCTATTGCATTTAATCACCAGGTATGAGGTGGCTGCTGCCTCCCATCCCTCAGGTAACTTTCTGGGAATTCAGTAATTTGAGTAGTTTCAGCTCTTTTCCATCGTGGCTAAATAGCTGAAAAAATCAGTTAAATCCTTTCTCAAACATATCAAATGAATATAAGGCACTTAGTTGGGAACCTCCCATTCCCAGTTGTGTGCTGATGGCATTTGAAGGGGAAAACAGGTTTCAGTGCGGTGAGACTCCTGAGGGAAGACAGGAATCATCTGATTTACAGTGAACCCGAACTTGCAGGAATCTGATACCTTCCTCTCACAGCAAAACTGAGGAAGTTTTGTGCCAGTGGGAGTTGGAAGTGCTTAGCCTTGTGTGAACAATTTCATCATTTACACCTGCGCAGAGCGCTGCAGGAGAGGGGCTGGTGGTTACAGTGAGGCTGAAAATGAGGCGACAGCATGGTCCATATCAAATAAGGCAAACCACACACCGAGGTGCACTGGGAGGGATGAAGTCAGCAGATGGGGGAAGAGACAGCTCACGTCCATTCTGGCTTTGTTCGGGGAGAATCAGTGTGGCTGTAATGATTTTTTTGTTTTGAGTAAGAATGTACGTACTGTATCTGATTCTGGGCATGTTTACCTGCAGGAGCTCACCTCAGTACTTAGCTGGAGCTAAATACCTGAGCTCAGTTAGAGAGTACTTGAGCTTTGCTTGAATGAAACATGGATAATTGAAGAATGGGCTTCCAGAGCATATGCCAGACACTGTAAGTATTCTGCTGTACTGTTGAAGAAAAGCCTGGATCAGCGCTTGTCAAGATAGCAGTGGTGGCAGAGGAGGGTTGGAGCTGATCCTCCTTTGGATTAGGGGAATTGTAAATCAGGTCTCCGTGGGTGCCTTACCGTGTTCTGTTCAAGGGATTTCTCAGCCCTCAGTAAAATGTAGCAGAGATAACATTTCTAACTACTTTTCTGTCTGTCACCAATTCTACTGCTGAGGCCCTTCCAAGTACTGAAACATGGTGATCTGTGATCTGCTGTAGCTTTTTGTGGGATCGAGTGAACTGAGTCACCCAGTAATTCAGGAGTTAGAATTGTGACCAACTGTACCACTGGCTTCAATGTGCACTTGGTTGTTTAAAATGGGATGCTCTGAAAAAAGTTGCAGGTTTACCTCCTACAAAAATCTTACTACTTACTAACAGGGATAACTTCTGAGTGCGCAGTTTGAGTCAATGATGTCACCCTGCATGTTGTTCTCAAGCAAGCAAAAGACATGAAGATATTAAATCTCATATTGTATAAGGACCCTGTGTCCAAAGTATTACAGAAAATTAAAAAAAAAAAAAACAACAAAAAAAACATAAACAAACAGAAAAAAAACCAAAACATTGTATGTTGTATTACTGTCTTGATTACAGGCTCTGGAAAATAGGACTTAGAGCTGCAGAAAATCTGCAGTCCTGCAGACAATCTTGATGTATTGAAAAGTTCATGGATACAGACAGGCTCTGTGTGAGCCTTCAAAACAAAACCGAAGGACTTGAGTCCAGGTTTGGCTGGGTAACTCATTAATCACCGTTGGGAATTCATTGCTTAATTCCAGTATGCAGGGTAGTACTTCAGAAGGTACAAAGGTGTTTAAAGAGGGATTTCTTTCTTTGTTTGCAGTTTCGTTATGGGAAATATCAGAAAGCCATACTGAAATTCTTTTTTTTTTTTTTTCATTCTGAGTTTTGTCCTGCCTTGTGGTTAATACTAGACTTACGCTGATTCGTTACACAGCATTTAAATAAATGGTTGGAAAGATCACATTCCGAACCGGTGCGGCTCTGCTCGCTGCAGTAACTTACATGGCAGCTGTTACTGGCTGTTCGATTTCCTTTATCTCCCACTTCTTGCGTCACACTGAAACAAAGATGCTGACAGAATTCATTTGTCTTATGCTTTGAGTTAAAATACATTTTAAATACATGAGTTTCCGCTGTTCAGGAAGCAATTTTTCTCAGCAGTGGAGTTGAAGAACATCTAATTCCAGAACTATGTTGCATACCATGATGGAACACTTACTGAGGTGTTGAAATGAAGAGCCGGCCTTTCATGTAGCTGCCACCCAAATATGGGAAGGAAAACAGGACAGGTGCTTTTCTTTCAGCCTCCGCTTTTGGTCTTGTAGCCTTCATATTGATGATACGCTGTTCTTGCCCTCTCCCCGTGTGAAGTACTTTGAGCTGAAGGAGGTTATGCTGCATCCTTACAAGGACACTCCTATGGAAAACCTTTGCTCAGGACACAGTGGCTTTCTTTCACTCATCTGAATGTGTCACGGTCATTTTCACTGTTCTTGCTTTGGCTCAGGCTCTTCAGCCCTGGTGTAGATTAGTACATCTTCTCTTCCAATTTGAATAATCTTTTACCACTCAGTATGCTTAGAGAGAACAGATTCCTCAGGGTAGAATTAGCAATAATGAATGCAGATACCTCCATTCCTGGAAAGGCATAGAAAGCAGTGCAGTGCTGAGTACAGTTTTCCAAAGAAATCTGTTCTCCATTCATATAGTTAGTGTTGTAACAGAAACAGATCCTGAAAGGGATCTCAGGGTGAGATGGAAATAAACTCAGCTCACATGACAGGCAGATTTCAGATTTTGTGTAAACTTAAAGAATATTGGAGGTGGCTGGCTGGGCTTTGCTGAAAAAAAAACAAGTTTTTGCATAACTTTGTGTATTTGATTGCTCATGAGGAAAAATGGAAACCACTGTCTGTAACCAGCATGACTCAGGGCCACGTAGTGTCAATTTATCAAAGCTAAGATGTTTCCTCCTTCCACCTCCGCTTCCTTTTGTCCCTTGGCCATATTCAGGTCTGGAGTTTGCTTTTAATTAGAACTGCAGCAGCCCGTGCACCCTGTGTAGTTAGGGGTTCCCAGCTCCATCACCTGACAGCCATGGAAATGCACGTTGTTCTTTGTCAGAAGGGCAAGAGGGGCACATGCTTGATCTGGATGAAGCTGCCTGTGTGACAGGAGCTCTCGAGTCTGTCCACAGCAGCGAAGGTCTGTTGGTTATTGTGACCAGTGGTCATCATAGCTGAATTTTGGGTAAGTCAGAATAGTCACTGACCTGCACCTTCCCCGTGTGCTGATGAACGTACATCAGTGTATTGAAGTGTGAAATAAGAACCCCAATTCTCAGCTGAAAAAATGAAGGCCGATTTGCATGTCTCTCCTATACTGGTGTACCAGCACAGTTTGACCGTATCTCAGAGATGCTGTGCAATGTGCATAAAGCTTTCTGCAAACCTCTGTGTGCTGCCAGCTCCTACACAGACCCTGTGGGCTCTGTCTCCACCTGCCCATGTAAATCAGGACAGGGACTGGGTGCTGCCCTCTTTACATCGCGGGGATGGGTAAACCTCAGCGTCCCCAGCAGCCACAGCTGCCATGTGATGTGCTGCCCTCAGGAGGGGGTTGCTTTTCTTGCCGCAGAATTTGCTTTTCTTAAAGAAAAACACTGACCTGTGGCTGTGTCACAGAAGTGAATGTAAGTGTTAGAGCTGCTCCTCGCTGCTTTATTTTTTTTTTCCTGTTTCAGTTTTCTTTCTCAATGGAAATCTCATTTAGCTTAAGCTTGCTTTTATAAAACATAACCTTAAGCAAAATTATTTTGCTTGTGCTGCTTCTTTATGACATTTTTAAAGTTGAACTTAACCTTCCTGTTACCACTCTAGTGGGGGGAAAAAAAAATTAGCACTTAGTGAGAAGTTTTGTCTGCTTTCAGATTACAGCATGGTGAAGGTAAGAAATGCTGCTTGCCAGTGTTTGCAGATTCCTTCTATCCCTGCAGCAAGCTTCTTTTGCTTATTGTTACAAATAAGGGATTTCTCAGGTCCTCTGTTCTGGTCTTTTCATTTATGACACACCAAGTTTCATATTATAAGCTAGTTAGTCTTGTTTAAAATTGAATTGCTTTTTTTTTTTGCTCCTGCTTTTTTTTAATCAAAGCTTATTTTAAATGTTCACTTCTCTGGTGGTTAAAATACATCTTCATAGCTTAAATGAATTCATGGTCAATTATAGCCACTTGTTCCAGTGCCAGTAGTGTCCCTTAGCTGAAATATTATTCTCTTAAGTGAAGATGACTTTCCAAATAGGATTTTTGGCCGTAGCCCTTCCTTCCAGATGTTCCCCTGTGTGACGCTGTATGGGCAGCCCTTTCCTTGGTGGGGATCTGTAAGTGGGTCAGGGCATCGTGTGCCTAAGTAGATAATATTAAATGTACTGCCAGCTTTCCAGAGCTACTGTGGGGTCTTTGTAACACACTCCCAAAATAGTAAAGGTTAAGTCATGTGAAAATTGAAGAGCAAACTGCAGATCTGTTATACAGGCAAGAATTATTAAAAATTCTCAAGACAACCAAGACTTTAAAATAAAACTTATAATAATAACTTCACTCTGGCTATTAAAAATTAAATTTCTTGCATTTATGATCCTGTTTTCTTGGAAGACACTAATTGATCAAAATAAGCCTTGCCTTAATTAAACATCTTGAGTGTTATCTGGATCAGAGTAGATACGTTAAGGCCAAAGCTGCTGGACGGGGGTTTGTTTTATATGTGTCACTCAGAATGGCTAGGCCTCAGGTTTGGCACTTGTGTGCTTCAGTCTGGGAGCAGTCATTTACTTACCCAAGTGCTTGAAGTTGGTGATATGTAAATGTCAAGGGTTCAAAACTAAGAGAGAAAAGGAGAAACCATTGGTGTGCCCCATGCACTTCAGCAATAGGTGGTTGCACATCCAGTCCTTTGCAGAATGGGGATGGTTTGTGCTTGATACGGCAAATATGCTGTGGCTGCAGGTCTCTGAGCTGCTCAGCCGAGGCCTCGGGTTTGGGGTTGGGAAGTGGTCAGGAGAGAGAGCGAGCCTGGTGATTCCTGGGCTGTGGGTCTGCAAAGGAGCTGCCTGCAGGAAACGTGCCTTTCTTGTGGAGCTTCCACCAGAAACTTTCTTGCTGTTTGACATTTTCTTCAGTAATTTAATGGAATGTTTTGGGAGAATGTACTGAGTATGACTTCTTTTTTTCCTCAAACAACCTCAACCCATTTGATTTAGATTGAAGAAAATAAAACATGTTTCAGAGACACCGCCTTAATTTTCTAAACAAAAAAAGTGTAGCTGTGTATTTCTTGTTGGGAAAAGCATCAAAATGAGGTGTTTCTGTTTAGATAGAAGAGGTTTATTACTCTTTTCACCTAAAACTGAATTTGAGGTGAGCTTACAAATTGTTTCAGACAACCGGTAACTCAATTTCTTTTCCTTTGTAAACTAATTTGTCTGAAAAAATTAACTATGTCCCTGCCTTGAATATTTGAGAATTGCTCTGCCTCAGTGTTGAAATGGAATTGGAGTCTCCTAGCTTCTGTTCCTTCTCACTATGTTTGAAGTAGAACAAAGCCATGTAGAAGCACTTAAAAACAAAGACCAAACATAAGACAACCTGGGAAGGGTGAGATCTGACAATGAAATGGGTGGACGAAGAACCTACTTGCCAAACTCAGCAGCGTGAATGAATGCTAAGAATCAGAACCCTTGGTGTCAAGCTACCACACCCAAAATCTGGCAACTTGGATATGGCTGTTTTGTTTCTGATCCTCAGAGTCATCCCTGTAGCACTGCAAGTCATAGAGAAAGAGCAAAGATGCCAAGGAACAAGATGCATAGGATGGTTATCACCATGCTGATAGTGCTTCTGCTTGCCCTGGCTGCATATGAGACTGCAGCCTCATTTCTTAATGGAAACATCTTTAGAGGAGGTATACTTTACTGTGGGGATTCTGATTAGAATGCTTCCTGATGAGAAGGTTTTCCCTGCTCTTAAAGCTGTGTTCTCCCTGCAGCAGTTTAAAATGAACTGACCAATGCAAGACCAGGCCTGCAGCTATGCTGTGAATAAAAACTGTTGATGGCAGGCCTGTTCCATCAGGGCACCTTGTCAGAGCCCCTGGCATAAGTCTCACCTTCCTGTCCAGAGGGCCTCAGCCTGGTCACAGTGAGCATGGAGCTGCCTGTTCCCCTCGTGATGCACATGGGGCTCATTGAGTGAGGTTCTTAAACCTAAAAAATACAGCTGCAAAATAATCCTAATTCATTCATTTCCATATCGGGTAAACATAAATCCTATTGCTAAGTCATCTGTTCTAGAGCTGTAGGCTCAGGGCTGGGTTCTCAGGGGGATGGTGATTGCCTGAAATGTAGTTCACGTGTTATTAAAGGGAACATCAACATATGCTAGTCAGCAAGGGAGATATGGTAATTTCTGATGGAAGTGTTCAAGTGTGGGGGGAAAATATGGAGGGAGAGAAAATTTGCTTTTTGATACCACTACACTGAAAGTGGCTTAAATTTGGTATTGCTAGCAGAAAAAAGTATCGTGTTTTAAATGAATGGACTGTACATCATAGGGTGCTTTTATGTAGCAGTTTAGTGCTTTTGGTGAAGTTTTGTGTGAAAATATAACTAAGAATACTTTACTCTAAACATTCATGAAATATACTGTAATTTAAGGAGTCCAATCCTGTTCACGTCCACAGAAGCAGAAGCTTTGCTATTGACTTCCATGGAAGCAAGATCAACTACAAGATGATCAATTAAACAGGACTCCAAGAACGATCTGTTATCCCCATGATACTCATTTTCACCCCGTCATGTTCCTTTTTGTTACTATGACCTTCAGTCTTGCAGAGTCAAATATCGATTGCTCCAAACCATGATGCAGCATTGATGAGAATACAGCTTACAAGGCAGTGATCTGAATCAAACGATCTTTAATAAGGTCCAGTTGATTGCTGATATTTTAAAAATAATGGCATTGTAGCTTCCAGACAGATATTTTGCTAGGAGGGGGAATTAGCATTGGTTTGCTTTTCCAGGTAGAAATACGTAGCTTTAGATCTATAAAGCAAATTGAAAACAAAGAAAGGGCCATTCTCAGTGGAACAGGAATTCAGTTATGAAGCATGTATATCACAAACCTTGAAAATCTTGACTTGCAGCTTCCATTGAAAAATGGAGATGTTTGATGCAGTGACAGATAATATACTATACTCCATTTTCTTCTTCTATTGCTGTTTGAATTGTATATTTAGTGAATTAGTCATGATTGATGATAGTGTTTTAAGGACTTGCTATGTCTTCCCGGGAAAAGATGGCATATTTTAACTATATTAATGGTTTGAGACTTAAGGATAGCACCATATATTTTTGTAATCTTTCAGCAGCGAAGCCACAATTTATACAAATGGATTCACTCTGTCTTTAGCTCAAGCAACTCTGACAAAATATGTCATTTGAAGTAATGTTGCTCATCATTCATAGACACAGCGGCTTAAGGCTACATTGCTTTGATATGAAATTGCTATGGAGTCTTCCATTCCTAGGAAGATCAGTATACGCTGTTAATGATAATTTAACTGCTTTCAGCAGTTCCAGATTAGACTTCCTTTGAACGAGAAGTGCTTATTTACCCACAGGAGGAGTTACACTACCTTGAGAGTATTCAGGAGAAGAAAAGAAGCATTCCAACCACAACTCCAGAATTACCTAAATACCAGCTCTGGAGCAGCTAAAACAAACAAACAAACAAACAAAAAACAAGAAAAACCAACAATGCTAGTACATATTCAGCCAGAATAACCTATTTACAGTACAGCATATGAGATGCCTTTATGGCATGTTGGTAGGGAGCACATTGTTGCAGAGTAATGTCAAGAGCTGGGAGAAGCCTCTGACTTTGCGTGTTAGCTGAAACCATTTCTGGTTTTTGGTTAGACACTCCTTTTTGTGGTGATACCAGTAGTGCACCTCTGAGGACCTTTCCCTGGATGGGTAATAATAAACAAAGAGTGCAGTACGAAATGTAATTATTAGAAACAGTCTGAGAGTAACAGACTGGGACAGATGTTCTACCTTAGAAGTGTATTGAACATTACTACTGCACAGTGGTTTTGCTTTTGTTATCCAATCCTTTTGCAGAGCCGCTGTGAGTTTATTACTTAAACAGACAAACCCAAACCTTCCTTTCCCTGTTTCACCCAGCGGTTCTGTGTGAAGCAGTGATGTCGTCTGGTTTGTAGGTAAGCGATGGATCTTTATACAGTGTCTAATTATCGCTGTGCTGATGCAGAAGGATTTTATTTAATTATTAGTTAAAATCTTGGAGAAAAAGACTTATAATTCTGTATTTATAGTGTCTCTATATTGCCCTGTTAAAAAACTTGCTCTGTAATTATTAATCCAGACAGTTCTCACCTCCTGAGAAACTGTCGTGCTCTTTAGCAGCGCCTCTTATGTCTTTGTCAGTTGAAAATGTGGCCTTCTAATTCTGAAAATAGAACTGAAGTAAAAAACTGTGGATGAACGAGGCACAGTGCATTTTACTGAGCATTATTCTGTGAGCTGTGGCAGGAGTACTTTGTAATTATGTATCAGGTAAGATAGAAAATGGCAGTCAAAATAGTGTGCTGAGTTTTGTTTGAATCGTGCAGTTTAAATGTAGTGGCATTTACTACCTAGAACAGATTGAATTGTCTTGTTCTCTTGTTGAAAATGTCAAAGCAGAATCTCAAATTGCTTCAACACACGACAAACAGAAGACACTTTCAGCAGGAAAACGAAGTGTCAGGCAGGTTTGTTACAACAAGATGACACAGCTCTGTGAAAAATTTCTCAGAAATTACATTCTTGCTAGAAAATGTCTGTCTGCTGCTGGAGAAGTCAAAAGGGACACAAAAAGCTGGGTAGGGGATGGTCCCTACGTCCAGCACCAAGGTGGCAGATGCTGAGGAGAGCAACCTCTGCTTTGAGCTCCTTGACCAACAGTAGGAGCGGTCAGGTGCTGGAATGAGCTGCCCAGAGAGGTGGTGGAGTCCATGTCCCTGGAGGTGTTCAGGAAATGTGTTGGTGTTGTGCTGAGGGTCGTGGCCTAGTGGGAAATACGGGTGGTAGGTGGGCAGTTGAACTGGGTGATCTCTTCCAACCTTGGTGATTCTATGATTTCATGATCCCGTTGGCTGACGAGTGGGAGTCGTGCTGATTTCTGTCCTGGCAATCAGCTGGAGGAATGGCAGGAGGACAGAAAGCCCCGCTCCAGGAACCTGCATACTTGCCGGGAGCTGAGGCTGAGGTGGGCAGGGGCTGGTGTTTGGCAGCCCATCCCTGTGCAGGCTGTGCTCACTGGCTTGTTGTGTCTTACCTGCGGTGGCTGAGGAGGTGACTTGCCTTCCGCACACTGTGTGTGTGGCTCTGCCTGAGGGGAAACTCCCTGCTGGCTTATTAATAAAAAGAAATGGGGTGCTTGCTTTATTTTAGGAGGTTTATTCTTTTTCTGCTTGATGTTGCTTTTGCTTTATGTCTCTATTTTTTTTCCGTTGATGTAAAAATGATCTCCATCAGTTAAGAAAGGTTGGATGAAATATACTGAAGTCCTTAACCGCTGGCATTTGAAGCACCTGCAGGACTGTTTAATCTCACATTTCAGGGGCAGCTAGTTTCCTCCCGTTCCTGCAGCATGCATTAGAACCCATGCGTGAGCTGGCCGTGGGACAGGCACAGTCCATTGCTCATCCAGCTGGCAGGGTTGGATTTTGCTCCTCTAACTGCCCGCTTAGCAGTGATCACGCCAATTCCAAACAAACACAGTCCCAAACGCATTTTTGTGGTGATCTTCATGCTTTGCCATTGCTTTTAGTGTTGCCACAGTGTCTTTTGTGTTGCGTCACCAGGAACTGTATCTGCTCCTCCTGGCTGTGCTGTGTGTCACTGGGTTTGTTAATGGGGCTCCGCTGAGACGCACCATTGCGCGCTGCAGTGACACTTGTCCTCATACACAGAGCTCTGTGCAGCCATTAGGCACGTTCCCCTTGGAGGTTTGCTTGCCATTCTTTGAATCTCCACTGACCATTAAACATTTTCAAGTAATATGTTGCTCTTAAAATATTGCAATTATTGCCGCATAGTTGCCTCCTGATGCATGCGGGTCAGGAGCGTGCCTGCTGACTTTGGATGCGTACCATTTATCTGGAGCTTCTCTTATCAAAGCTCTGATGTTTCACACAGCATCGAGGCAGTGCTCTGCTCACGTTTGGCGTATTTCAGTGGAGGTTATCAGAACCCTATCAAACACCACCCCGTGTTTGATAGAAGCTGATATGAAAGACCCTGGTCCCACATTGATCATCAGGGGGTTGTTCTGCTTCCCATTAGCTAGTATTAATTATGATGGAAGCAGTGAAAGCAGTACCATGGACTCTGTAAATGCACTATCCCACCAGAGATTTCTGTGAATGTTACTTTTTTTGTTAATTCTTTTAAATACTTTGGCCCACATAAGGCAGTGAATTCCATGCATGAACTATCTCCTTCATTTCTTAAAACATGGTCTTTCATCAGCTGCTTTACATGTTTTCAGTCTTTGGTCATTAGGGAGGGTAAACAGTAGCAAGTGCATCTCTGGTGATTTTATGTGCTTATATTCTGTCTGCTGATATTCATTTTTCCTCCAATCTATACCATAACGATATGATTCTGCCCAGTATTTTTTCCGACAGTGCTACAGGTGTTTAGTGGTGGTAGGTGGATGATTGCACTGGATGATCTCAGAGGTCGTTTTCCAGCCTTGGTGATTTTGTGATTCTATGGCATTCCATTCAAAAACTGTTGTCAGTATGGCAGCTTTGAAACTGTGATGCTCATGCTGAACGTCAAAGAAGGCTGTGCTGTTATACTATGTAACATCTCATTATATCCAAAGCAGAAGTTCTTGATGTTCTCTACTGCTTTCAAGACTTCAGGTAAAATACCTTTTTAATGCAGATCTTCAGTAGCTCTGTCCTTGTATTTGAAAAGCTACGTGCAAATCCGTGGTCTGTAACACAGCTTTTGACCCTGAGCTCAGGGAGGCTTGTGGTTACCTGGGGCAGCAGACCAAGAGAGGGGAAGATGCAGCCAGCTCCTGCTTTGCCAGGCTGGGGCGTGTGTGGCTGGAGCTGCTGTGGGGCCTGGAGGTGGCTTCTCCTGGCTTTTGAGAGAGCACCCACAGCTTTGCCTGGATGCAGTACAGTAGGTGATTTAATACTTTGCTAGCACTCATCATCCACGATAATTCTCTTTTGATAAATCATTTCTAATACTGGGTTTTTAGTTTAAGAAAACAGTGGATTACTTTGAGTCCTAATAAAGTAACAGCTAAAATCTACTCCGTGATGGTTCACATTGCTGGGGTAGCCATGGTGCGGCAGTTCTCTGCACACAAGTGGTCACGTTGATCATGGGATACTAATTGGTTGTGGACTGCAGGCTTATGGTATCTGACTTTAGGTTGACAAGAATGATAGCCTTCATTTGCATGCAAAGTCTCCTGCTGTCCCTCAGAGATGAATGATGGGATCTGGCATTCTCCATTACCACTTCTTTTCTTTTTTGTAAGAGAAGGAGAGAAGAGTTAAGAAATCCAAGATTTAAAATATCACAAAATGTTCTCTGTGGATCTCCTTGAAATGGAGGGTTGCTTCAAGCATCTAATTTCTGCCCAAAGTCCAAGGGAAACAGTATGAGTGCAGGTATTCTTTGTGCTCAGTGTGCTCCATTCATTACATAAAGTACACTCCAGTTGAGATTTTCATGCATTATACTGCAGGAAAATGCAATTTGAGCTTAGAAACACTTTATTACACTTTTTTTTCCTCTATTTCTCAGGAAACTCTTGTTTGCTTTATAAAAAGAGGACACAAGACCCACATTTAGGAATTGAATAAAATGATTGTGTATGATCTTATCTAGTCTTTGAAATTTATAAATGCAGGGAAAAAGAAAGGTGTGTTGGCAAATATAGGAGCGTGGTAATTTGCTATTGTCAGTGAGAGCCCTGTGAGCACAGAATTCTTCTACTTCCCCGCACCCAGCCTGCAGTGGCAGCACTGGCAGTAACCCGTCTCATCAATGCCATGAAGCACAAGTAATATTTCATATCAGGAGATGCACTACAATCAACTGCCACTGGCATTTGACATGGGGATTGCACTGGTGTTAATTGTTCAGTGCTGTTGTAATTACTTTGTGATAGGCACCTTGTGGATTTTTGTCGTCTGTATTTCATTAAGATGCAATCTATGCCGCTGTTTCTATTCCACTTCACCAGAGTCCTCCTAAGTCATTTTCTGTTGTGTAAGTGCCAGCAGAACCCCACCATTTTGCTTCCTACAACCCTTTGCAAATTGACTGCCTTGTAAGAAGGGGGCAGATGGTCTTCCACAAATCTGCAAACTGGAGGAGCCAGAAGGTCAAAAATGAAGTTCCTTTCTCATTAATATTTTCATAAATTCAGTAAAGATTGTCTAGCATGTGATGCTCCTGCGCTTCTCTGCGTAGCAGTCTGTCATTTACATGTGCTCAAAGAGCATCCCGTGTGCAGTAGCTGAAAGCACTTCAGCTGAGGAGGCTGGCAGCAAGACTTCCTGCCCAGAGATGATTTTGCACTTGGAAGTGGCACTTCCATTATGTGTTTTAAACACAGACCCTGTGCTACGAGGTCGTGCCTTGTGGCAGAAGCTGTTGGAACAGCATGTAAGAGCGGGACAGACCAATACAGCTGGTCATTAAGGATGTGCCTGTTCTCAAGTGCAGTCAGGGCCAGCTTCTTGATGCTGGTAGCATCACCTCTCCAACGCAGGTCTGTTCCAAGGCACTGAGGGCTTAATGGGTTAGACTCAACACCACCAGTCATGATTCAAGAGCATCTGAGTGCTTCAAAATTCATTTGCATTGATAGCTGCGTTTCAGACCATTCCTTAAAACTGTGATTGTGTTGTGTCATAAAAAGAATTCATGTGATGAATGCTAATTATTTTCTGCTAATATAGAGATGCTAAACTCATTCTTGCAGAAAATTGTCCCGCAGAGGCAGGCCAAGCAGTGCCTTCAAGCGCTCTTGATCCTGGGTGGACTTTGTGAACAGTGATGTTTGTGGTGCTGGTGGCAGAGGGGAGGCAGCCAGTTGCTGTATCATTTCGCCCCGCTGTCCCAGAAGATGCATTTCCTGCTTGAATAGTAATAAATAGAGAAAAACTCTTTGTCACTGGATAACGGCTGTTGGCTTCTGTGCAAGTTCTGAGTTTATTGAGTTTGAGTTTATTGAGAATAAGTGCTCAGCATTTATTTTCAAAGGTGGAGGCATTTATCCTTTGCCAACATTTTGTTGCAGTGGCTTTATTTCTGTTACAGCAAGTGACGGATGAAGGTGCAATCACTTTGTCAGCTTGATACTTTCCTGTGGTGCAGGAAAGGCTGCTCAATAGCTGAATGCTGAAAAGTGCTTTGACTGGTGGCACACACTACAATATGGCTAATCAGGAAACACTGCCCCCATATAAACACAGCCTCAGAAAGCAGCATTTTTATGAATGAATTGCTTTGTGTGGTTCTCTGCCGCTTGTCACCTTGTGTGGTAATTTACTGCTGCGCCAACAAAACGAGGAGCGATCGCTGTGATCTGGTAGTGGGACTTGCTGGGGAAGATGTGTTAGAGGCTCAGCCCACAGAGGATACTCATTGCGAGCTCAAGTGGGAACCTCTGCCTCTCTAGACAAGCTTTTAACTCTGCAAGTGCACAGTTCAGTCCCTGGCAGCCAAGGCTATAGCTGTCACACTTACATCTGCACAGTTGGCTCACACGTTTGCATAGGTGTAAGCAGCAACATAACAGATAAAGCAGTAACAGGTCAGGCCTGAAGCATTTGCTGTCAGCTGTTGAGAAATCTGCTGGCACAAGCTGCAATTTCAGATGAGCCAAAGGGAGTTAGGTACACCTTTTCCAAATGGTGTGATGCTGCACTTCCCGTGGCAGCACGTGCCCTCTGGTTAACATATTGAGTTCGCATTTTGCGCACAGTTCCGTCTTCATCTATGGTGTGAAAGTTACAGCGTCATCGCCAAGACTTTTAGCTGCCAAAGTAGATGTAAGCCATGCCTGGAAGCATGTGTATTTGAACTAGGAGTGAACAAAAGCTTAACTTGGGGTATGAACTAGTTTCAGATTAAAGACTTGGCATGCTGTTATTTGCCCCAGAGGATGCTATTCAAACGCATCAGTTCTGCTGTCAAAAGGTTAGCCAGATTCTTGTTGGAATGATACTGGAGGCTCTGTGTTAATTACTGGTGGGAAGATGCCAGATCCTTTGATTGAAGGAAGTAGGTTGGCATGCAAATTGCCTCGTAGAAGATCTGAAACAATTTTGTTAATTCCCTGCATTCTGCTTCGTATTGGGATAATTGTTCCTTTCATCATGGCAAATTACATGAACCAATGTCCAGGAGGTACATTCATAGCAAAATCATAGAATAGCTAACGTACTTTGGGTACATCACAACCAGAGAAAAAGTCGTTATCCACACCAAGGAAGAAGAAAACTTTTCCACAGTATTTAACTACTTCTTAGTCATATGAATGTACATTTTTACACTTCTGCCTTCAGCACTCTTAGAAGAGCTTTTTACATGGTCTGAAAGCCAGCTGGAAGTAGGAAATACTGTAGGGAAAGGGATGTGTCAGGTAAGTGACTGTGAGGGAAGTGGTGCTTGCAGAGGTGCATGGCAGTTTCTCTAGCTGCTTGCCATCACTTAGCCCAGTCCAAAAGCTGTTTCTTTGTAATAGCATTCTTATTTTTTAGGAGAGGTTATTAGCATGTCAGCTCTGTTTGGTTACAGAATGAGATCTTTGAGATGGTAGCGAAGAAGTGGGCTGTCTCTTGTGCTGCGCTGGCACTTGGCTGCAGATCTCAGGTCTCTGCTTTGCTGAGGCACTTCACCTGGCACAGCATATTTCCTGTGTCCATGGAGAAGAAAGAATGAAAGTATCATTTATTCTGGGAAAGAAAATGCACGAGGATGAGAACTGCAGATATCAGTGCAGTAATTCATACAGTGCTGTGCCTTGAAACCTCTTGAAGAAACCAACCCCCAAAAAGAGCTGTTGAAATCACGGCGATGCAGTTATTGTTTTCAACTTTCCAGTGAGGTGAAAATAAGCCTGGGAAGGACCAGCCCTTCGAGCATCTCTCTCAAACAGCCTCTGGTTAGGTCCACCAAGCTTGGGAAGGAGGCACCTGTGTTTCCAGGCCGTCATCCCAGACCTGTGGTTCCAAGTGATGCCCGAAGTAGCGTGCCAGCTGTTACTTGAGGGCAAAGCATGCAACTCTGTGTGTGGCACCCTGCAGACATTATTAAGTGTCGTAGAGCTGATGCATGTGTAAACATAACCAAAGCCATCCCAGCTTTTGCGAGATTAAATCTTGGGAGGGAAAATGAAAGCCAAGAACCCCCTAGAGTGCTGCGTTGTCAGACCCGGTGCCCTGTGAAGATGCCCCTGGCTGTGTGGCCCCTGGCCCTGATGCTTTGGGGAGCAATCTCATCCTTGTTCCAGTGCCTTCGCCATAGAGCACTGCTGCTCACAGCAGCCCAGGAGCATGTCGTATTCCAAAGGATGAGAAAAACTTATAGACAGCTCTTCCTGTGGTGGTTAATGAGGTATATTCATACTTCTTTGCAGAAGTACTGCTGTACATTTTAATAATAGGAAGAATGTATGCATTGCATTTATTTGTTACAATTTAGAGTTGTAAGTGGAGCAAGAGTTTGGTGAGAGCACATAATGTTGCTAGGTTTATGAAAGAAGCTGATATAGTAACAACATTAGCTTTCTGTTCTAGCTTCACTTTTAGCAGGGCTGGAATTCAGTGCCACTATGATCTATAAAACTGTCCAGAGAACTTAAAGGAATTTCTCTTAGAGGAATTTGCGTTTGAATTAAGGTTGTTTATGGATTTCTATTGAGTACAGAGATTGTTTTAGATTAGAATTCCTTGCAGCTGAGAATATCTCACTACTTCTTATTGCTTAAGAAAGACCAGTAGTGAACGTCATGAGGTGAATAAGGAATCTTATGTCTGACCTCCAAAATAAGGATGGCTTTTGTTTTTTTATAAACATTAAAGACCTAGTTAATTGCCTTTTAGACTCAAAATCCCTTTGGGCCACTTCTTCCATGAAGAGCTCTGACTGGCTGCCAGGTCGTTGTAATGATTGCTCTCCAAGAACAATATGGCAAAATAGAACCACTTAAAATGTGACATACAGGAGCACATCTCAAAGCCTTCCAAAGACACAAGTAAAGCTGGAGGAAGCTCCGCTGGGGTTGGGCTGTAAAGGGTGCAGAGTGAGATGTGCAAAGAACGTAAAGCAAGGGAAGACTGAATATACTGGTACAGCACAGGTACAGCTACATTGGCACACAGTATGACTTAGTACCAGAGGTGGAAAGTAACAATACAAGGGAAGTCTAAAGGTAGAAACACAAGCCTGAAAAACTAAGGAATAGACAATGTGGTGACATAACAAAAAGTGAAACTCTGCTGAGGCTCCTTGCAAAGCATAAGGGGCTGCACTCATCTGGGACACTCATCTTGTACAGGTTATCTAAGTTTCCTTAGTTAGAAGTTTTATTTCAGTAGTAGCACTGGGTGGGAACACAATGTTGTTTTGCCCTTCGTTGTGCCTGTTGCTGTATGAATGACTGACAGGCTGTTTCTAGTGGTGTTAGCACTGGTTAGCCTATCTTAAAAGTTCCTGTGTGGTTTTCGATGTAGCGAATAGCTAGAAACAAGTAAGGTTTGTGCTTGCCTGGGTTGTTTGCCATGACACACAGATATTGAAGGAAGGAAAGGAATTCAGGACTGCCTTGGCTCTAACTTGTACTTTAGTACCAAGGCCCTGGGTTTGTAGCCCTATGTGCAGGGTAGGTGTCATCTCTGGAAGTCAGAGCAGCCTAAAGCGTCTCTGTAGTATCGATCTCAGTTTCCCCAGGGAAGGTAATGGTATGTCATATCCTGCAAAGCATAGGAGAACATGTTTTTTAGCTTCTCTGTGAAGATCGTCTTGTCTGTTGGGGAGTTTAGAGTGGCTGGCACATAAGGAGGAGGTGCTGGAAGCCCCCCACAGAGCCACACCGTGTTTTCCATGGATAACCGGATGGTGTACACAGAGGGGATACACAGCTTCTCCACAGACAGCTCCCTGCTGGGCAGCAGTGGGTCTGACATGTGGACATCACAGGCAGATGTCCTTGTCCTCGAGTTCCTGCAGGACATGCTCCATGTTGAGCCAATGGCTGCTGTCAACCAACCGGACAAATATCTTCCCACCAGGCCCAGAGCACAGCTCAGCCAGCAGCCCCAGCATGGCCATCTCTTCCCAGCTGTGATCTGCCATGCTTTGCAATGTCCCCATGGCCTTCTTTCCCTTGGAGCAGCAGGGCAAGCTAAGCTGGGATGGGCCTGCATGGCACTGCAGGTGAGGAGACAGGGTAGCTGGTGTAAAGTCTAATTTGGGTAACGATGTGTTTTCCTGGGGAAAAGGTGTCTGGGACCAGCTGGCTCCATCTGGTGATCAGTGGCTAGCTAGAGATGGAAGGGGTTTCATCTGGAGCACTGGGGAGAGCTGTGTGCTTTGTGTCCTGTTAGTCCTGACTCCTGTGCTTACCTTACTACAGTCTGTTATTTTTGGTATGAGAAGTGTCTTTGTTCCTTTGGCAGTTCCAAGTGCAATTGGATGCACAGCAGAGAAGTTCACCCCTGTGTAGGTATCTTGTTGCTTTTTAAAGCCACTGAGCGTCTGTTTGCAGTGCACTTAGCTCAGCGAGCCAGGGCTGAAGCTGGCAAGCTCAAAGTGGATGAAGCAACATGGGAAAGTGAGCAGCTCCTGTGTCAGAATAAGGCAGTCTTCATGTTAGCTTTCCTCCTCCAGAACACGCCTGGAGCGAGGCATGGGCTGTCCTGTCTGCCGCTAGGTGCCAATAATGTGCTGTAAGCAGGACCAGAAGCTAAACTGCTTCACTTATGGCCACGCTTCTGATTTGTCGGTAAGAAATGATGTGAGCATGTTTCACTGTGCCAAAAACAATGATTGCTGGGCTCCTGCCTAGCTCTGTTGCTCAGTGTTATCCCAATCATGATGTTGGGCAGGGCGTCTTCTGTGGCTTCCATGCTGTCCAGAGCATCCTATCCAGCATGAAAGTGAAGTGGTGGTAGAGGTCAGGCTTTGAGAAGCTGAGCTGAGGCTTTCTCCCTTTCCCACCTGGGGACATAATGAAAAAATGACTGCTGGCCATTTGTTGATTGCTCCCTGTCTCTTGACCGTACCTTTGCCCCCTGCCAGGCTCCCAGTTCTGTGGCCCATAAGATGGGAAGCTGCATCATGAGAAGCAATGTAGCACCGGCTTGCCTAAGACCCTGCTGCAGTACGTGGCTTATTGTCCCCAGTAGCTCTGGAAAACAGTCTTGCAAATGATAGGACAGGCCTTGCTGTTAATGTTGTGCGCATGGCACTTGACTCCATAAATTGAGGCAAGTGTTCAATGACTTGGAACTATAGAAATCTGAAGATACAGCTCTGTGTTTTTAAAATTTTGTTCATTCAAACTTACCAAACCCTCAGTTTTAGGTGATTATAGGAGTATGTTGTGGTTGTCCTTGCAGCCAGGAGTTTCACTGTGATCTCAGAATCACAGCATGGCTTGGGTTGGAAGGGACCTTAAAATCCCCAGTCCCACCCCCAGCAGACTGGCTTTCCTTCCCCCCCCCTCCCCAGCTCAGGCTGCCCAGTGCCCACCCAGCCCGGCCTTCGGCTACCACAGCAGATGGGGTCTCATGATCCCCTTCCTGCTCTGCTGGCAGTGCTTCTGAAGCAGTGCACCAGGCAGCCACTTTCCAGGCTGCAGGCGCACACTGCTGCTTGTATCCAGTTTTATATCCACCAGTAAGGCAGCTGAAGTCAGTCAAAACAGACTGTGGAATTGTGTAAGCTTTTATTTCTAAACCCCCAGTAACGATTTTTTCTGTCTTACAAATTAGTTGTACATCCATAGCTCCATGGGGGAATGGAAAAGAAGTTGAGGTCCCTGTTTGTTTTTGACTGAATCCACCAATTCTACCTATCCCTGATGTTACACCCTATTTACCTGCTGGCTCTTTGGTCTGCATTAGAAATCTGGAAGCAGAGCAGAGCCCACCTCTGCCCCAGCAGAATTACAAGAGGGATTATTTTTTCTGCTTACATGGGTGCAGCATGTTCCTGGCACTTGGCTGGCTCCTCATCCTGTTGGCCAGGCACTAGCAGCTGCTGGAGGGCTGCAGCTGGGGCTGGGCTAGTCCCTGACAGCACAACAGCACTAAGTGACCTCCAAATTTCTCCTTTTGCCATCATTGCTTTGGGGTGGTGGAAAGGTTGGGACCCCAGCCCTCACCTGGCTGCCCCAGGGACGCATTCAGCCCCATCCCACTCACCTCACCCCTTTCCTGTGGTGAGGTCAAAGGTGGCACAGGGGCCACAAAACAAAATTTATTTGTCATGTGCCAGGAATGTGTCCTTATTTATTTATTCCTTCCCAAAAAACTAGTGTAAATGCAGCTGAATGTGTGTCCTGGTGGGTGATGTGTGATGCTGTGATGCAGAAGCTATCAAGCAGGTGTGAGGTATGCTGGGGAGGGGGTGGAAGGCAGAAATCCAGCTCTTATTTTTGCAGAAGTAGAAATCTGCAGGTACGTGGGCGTCAGATGTGTGTGCAGAAGTGCAGGTCAGTGCCCAGCATCTTCTGTACCTAATGCTGATGGACACACATGCTCTGGGCCACGGTGAAGTGGTTCCTCTTACTGGTGATGTGTGAGGAGTTGTGAGGGTACTGAGCAGGAGCAGAAGGGTTAGGGGGCCTGGGAGTCCTTCACACATGAAGGGGAGATGCCCTGGTCCGTGAGGTGGGAGAGCACTGTGTTGGAGTTGGTGTTGGGGTTGATGTACATGACCACGAAGGATATGTGGCAGGCAATGGCCTCCTGCACTGCCACCAACAGCTCCCACCCCAGGAACTGGGCCACCTTGGTGAGCTCCCAGGGCGTTGCCTGGGTCATGGGTCTGTGCTCAGCCCTGGCTCCACCATCATCCTCAGTCCCTCACTTTCTTTGTGTCCTCGTAGGAGAGGTGGAGGATGGGATGCTCTTCCAGTGTTCTGGGTTGCCACTCACATGGTCAAACTAGGATCTGTAAGCCACTGCATGGGGAGAGCAGTCATGAACATCAGCAGGTGGGAGGGCACTGTCAAGTTTTCCATGTGCACCCATGAGTGTGCTTCTGCTGGCTATGGACTCCTCCAGGTACCGTTTCCACATCCATGGGTGGCATGATCCTGCAAGGCAGTGACCCCAGGACACGCAAGTGGGACACCATCGTCAACCAGGTGCCAGGTTAGAGTTTTCTGCCCCTGGGCCAGTGCTGGCAGGTAGCAGAGTGGGGCACTGGTTGCATCCTGGTTGGAGGAGCCAAGTTGCCCAAAAAGAATGGAGGCAGGTTGGTGTTTCGGGCTGCTAGGAGTGGGAGCGCTTTTGGTAGATGCCAAGCAGCTGGCAGGCGTGCTGTCCTCTTGTGTCATGAAGATCTGTATCCCAGCTGCCACCTTACCCAGTTCTTCCTGGGACAAGGGCAGCACAGTTATGGATTGGAGGAGGTGTACCAGGAGGGACCGAGCAGAGATGAGGAGATGACCAGCCCTACCAGGACGTTGCAAGTTGTTATGGACCACTAACACCAGTCCCTCTGCAGATGATCTGTGCATGGCACAACACCAAGGTCACAGCCATCTCCTATTGCTGGTTTGGGCTGATGAACGAGCTGCTGCCTGGGCTAAGGGCAGCTGTCAGCTTGATCTAACAAAGCTCTGGGCTCATTTCCTGTCAAATTAGTAAGTGCTGAGACTTCTGGGGAGGTGAGGGCAGTTTTGCTGTAATGTTTTACAGAAAAATTCAAATTCAGTGTATAAACTCAGATCAAATAAAATTATAGTGATGGATTTTTTACAGAAAAAGCTTCCTAGTAAACTGAAAGTGTTTAATCTCTGTGATGCAAGATGTTGTATTTATTTAAAAACAAACAAACAATAAAAAAACTTTTATTTTCTCCGGGAATACTCAGTCTTTGATTCCTTACAAAACTTAGCTGCATGGTCTCACACTGAGCTTTTAAACTGGGTCATGAAGATGGTGCTCAGAACTGTGCTGCTCAGTAGTACTGCATGTTACTCTCTGTCCTCAAGTAGTCACCTGGCAGGAGCAGCCTGGGTATTGTTTCCAGGTCTTGCAATGGCAAACAGAAAGCAGTGAGGTCCTAACTTACTGTTGTGGATAGCCTGACAGGTGGCTCAGCACCACACAGTCATTCTCCAACTTTCTCCCTTCCCAGTGGAACTGGGGAAAGAACCAGCAAAAAGGAATAAACAAACACAAATGAAACCTGTGAACTGAGATAAAAAAAACTGCTAAGAAAAAAGAGGAAAAAAAGCTGCCCAGAGAGGCTGTGGGTGCCCTGTTCCTGGAGGTGTTCAAGGCCAGGTTGGGCAGCCTGGGCTGGTATTAAATGTGCAGGTTGGTGGCCCTGCGTGTGGCAGGGGGTTGGAGATTCATCATCCTTGAGGTCCCTTCCAACCTGGGCCATTCTGTGATTAGAGTTGTTATATATTTGTGTATGTGTATAACAAGTGATATACAAGCAATTGTTCCCCACCTGTTGATCAATGCCCTTCCAGTCCCCTGGCTGCACCCCCCAAACTCAGGGGTTTTTTAGGTTTTCTTTCTGCAGGCTGTCACATGGTATGAAATATCCCTGTGGCCAGTTCAGGTTGTCTGTTCTGGTTCTGTCCCCTCATCCCCCTCACTGGCTGGGCAGTGCACGAAGCAGAGAAACGGAGCTGTCTTTGGCTCCATACAACACTGCTGAGCAACAACTAGAAACGTTGGTCTGCAGAAGAAATGTGGAAGCACTTGTGTTATGGATGTTGTTTTTCTCCTAAAACCAACATACAGATGATGCCAGTCATTATGAAGAAAAAAAGATCAGACCCAGCTGAAACTAAGACACTTATGCTTGGATGAGGCATCAGGATGCTCATTTCATATTTGGGTGGGAGTATAGGTGAGGTGTGAAGCTGTTGGGACTCAATGAACAGCATTCTGTGCAAGTTTTCTTAAAGAATCTAAACTTGGGGAAAACTTGAGGACGTGTTGGGATTGGTCACACTGAAATGATTACACAGACATTGCAGATGAGTTTAGCGTGTTAACTGCAAAATATTCGATCTAGACATTATATGTAGTTTAAGAATTAGAAATGGAGCTTCTTTTTGTGCTTTGCTTAAGGATGTGACTTGAAATCATTCATTTCCACTGAATCAGCTCCCACTGCAGCCACTAGGAGTTCAGTACTGCTTTGGCAGGCTAGCAGCCAAGCAGCAATACCATGTAATAAATGTTTACATACCACCAAGCCTACAAACATTTGATTGCTTACATGACAGAGGTTTTCTTATCCAGTTATTTGTCTCAATTTTTCCATTACATTTTCTCGTTTTGTTTTCTAGCTTTACTCACAGACAAGCCTCCAAAGCCATTGTTCCCCATGGAGAACCAGCCAACTGTTATAGATGTCCAGCTGGGTAAGTCCCCTTGTGGGAATAATAGATCCTACACTTCCACTCTGGTAGCAGATGGGGAAAATTGAAATTGCTAAGAAAGGTTTAGCGGTTCTGTTATTACATGCAAATCAATTTGCAGCTTCTCATTTATAACTGTAGAATTCACTGCCATTGCAATTTAAAGGAATGAACTTGTGTAACATCAGGGAATGGCAGTACTAATTGGTTACACAGGGTATTAAATGTAAAGTTCTGCTGTTCTCTTTAATGTATGATTGATAGACTAACATATGTCTACACTGGTGTGGTATTGATCAGCTGATGTTCTCCCTAAGACAAATAGTCTCATAAAAGAAATGCTGATTCCTTTAAAAGTTAATGGAAAACAGTGCATTTTCAGGTTGTTCTGAAGAAAGGACTTTTGACAAAGATGCTTGTATGCTTTTCTCACTCCTGTTGTATTTTCTTGTGTGATTGCATATCCTTGACTCTCAGCTGGCAGCCTGTATTTTCTCTTGTGTTGAAAGACTGTTAGAAAGTTCTGCAAACTTTGGGGAACTGCAAGGCATCTTGTTGCTGAGTTGCTTGGCTGTGAAGCTTCAGAGTTCATTTTCAGTGTCTTGAAAACAGACTTCTAATTTTAAGCAGCATAAGTGGAGTTGCTGTTGAGGACTGTGGTGCCGTGAATTTGAACTACAAGAGATATTTGGTAGGCCTGGCTTATTCACTGTGTGCTGAAGGTGCAGTGTTTTCCTTCCTCTAAAGCTTGATTCATTTCCTCTGTTACACCAAAAGTTGGTTAGGATTCAATGGTGGAATGGTGTTTAAAGGCAAACAGGGTCAGAATGGAACATGCAAGGTGGCTGGTAAGTGTGGCAGAGCCTTTTGTTTGATTTTCTGACATCAGTTTTTAAACCAGGTGCCTAACAGCTTCCAGAACACTGGAGATGCCACGGAATATTTAAAAACAAGGCTGGAATTCCTGAATGTGACGGTTGAATTGTGGCAAGAATGTGAATAATTTGCACCCTTTGATAAACTTACTCTCATGTACCTGAATGGACTTGGGAGGCAGGCAGGACTTGCACAGGGAAGGCAGCAGTGGATCTGGGCTGCAGCCAGTGCCTGCTGAATGCTGCACACTCAGGTGCTCTTCCTCAGGACTTGTGTGTAGCTGAGCACAAAGTGACTCTAAAAGGAGAAAATAATACATGGTGGGTCTGAGGCCATAGTCAGAAACTCACCAAAACTAACAGCAAAGAAGCCATCAAGATTGGGATCAGCCCCAATGGCTGAATATGATCCCCAGGTGCAGCTTTTTTAAAGTCAACTTCCTAATGACTCCCCCTGGGAGCATGCTGTCCCTGCATGCAGCTGTGTGATAGAGGCACTCTGAGTGCATGTCTTTGCTTCCTGCACTTTCATTGCATCTTCATTTCTTGCTCCAAGTTTCCCAGTTCCATCAGGACTCTGTAGATTATTTATTTATTTATTTATTTATTTATTGTACTGAGTTTCTTCTTTCTTCCTACGTGAAAACATTTTGCTCTGACTGATTAAAAAGGGTTTCATTAAAATAAATAAGTAAGATGGAAACAAACAAAGCCCTTTCTCTCCTTGGAGATATGGCTCCAAAATAGGATTTGGCAGTATCTCCAGAGCGAAATATAAATCTTGCATTGTTATTGCTGAAATGTATTCCATTAGTTGTCCTCTAAGATCAGGGAATTTACATATGGTGCTTTTATTCCGATACGATAATGCATTTGGTTATTGCCAGTAAACCATATTATGCTGTAAAAGTTTAATGTTTGCGGAAGAACCTGAAATGATTTCTTGATATACAGTGAAATTCATCACACACCCCTGATTTTAAACGGCCGACAGATGGAGCTGGAAGGTTCTCAGGGAACACTTCAGCTTGTGGGGTGGCCCTGGAGCCCCGCTGACCTCTGCTGTGTGCTGCTGCCCCACGCCGAGCACCTGGCTTTGTAGGAAAGAGGATCGTTTGGCTGCAGTAAAGTAAAAGGATGGAGTTCTCTGCGAGATCGTCTGCTGGAACACTCTTCTGAAACCTTGCTAAGCTCCTTGGAGTTTTGAACAAGCGATGTTCTTCTGGGCTGTGTTAGGCAGGAAAACAGTTTGTTTGAAAGGATGTGTGTTTTAGAGGGCCTGTAGACCTCAGGGTTGAGGCACCCAACGTGCTTGCTTTACCCATCGTCCTGCAAGTATGGATGCACCTCTAAACTACAACAGAAACGGAGTTTAATTCATCTGCTTGTTCTGCAGGGATTATTTTTTAGATTTCTATTGGAAAACTGATCTCTAAAGAAATGCCTGTCTTTGCCTTATGAGCGGAGGAGATTTATAGTTATTCTGGCATTATTCTAAATGATCAGTGCAATGCAACACAAAATCTTCCTAGAACTCAGGGCAGCAGCCTGACTATTCAGCAGTTTATTTGACCTGATTGCAGACTTCAGAACTCACCTTTTGGCTTTCACATTTTGTAAGAAGATTCAAATGGGAGCTAGTTATGTGCAATTCTTATCAACAGTGGATAAAAGAATTTCTTCGGGCTTCAAACATGGCCCAGAGCTTGCCTTGTTCTTCTTAAGGAGCATGCATGTACTTCTTGCTTGTTCCTTTTTCCTTTGGAATTTGACAAAGATCAAAACCTTGTCAAGGTTATAGAGAAGTAGAAGCTAGCATTTGTCTTTCTTGTTTTCTGTATTTCTTGCGTTGGAGAAATGGGGAGAGAAGAGAGATGAAAGCAAAAGAGAATCCCAGAGGACCAGAGAAATAGTCAAAACAATTTCACTGTCTTGGACACGTTAGCAGGTCAGATAATTACTTCAACTCTGGGCAAACCTAGAAAATAACAACTGTTTATTTGTTTATCGTTCATTTGTTTCATAGAAAAAAGGGGAATAAAACAATACCACAAATTGTTTGTTTTATAGCTTCTGGCATTGGGATGACAGTGTAGCAATAGTACTGTACTGCACGATAATACAGCAAGTTGAATCTTCTATCTTGAATGAATGCTTTTGCAAATATGAGGTTAGTCTAATATAATATCATCTGCTTCCTGAGAAGGATATTCCCTCTCTACAACTCCCTGAAACGAGGATGTGGCAAGGCAAGGGTTGGCCTCTTCTCCCAGATGACAGCGATAGGAGAGGGAATGGCCTCAAGCTGCACCAGGAGAGGCTGAAGTTGAATGCTAGGACAAATTTCTTCTCCAGAAGAGTGATTAGGTGCTGGGATGGACTGCCCAGGGAGGTGCTGGAGTCACTGTCCCTGGTGGTGTTCAAGAACCATGGAGATGTGGTACTTGAGGACACTGTTTACAGGGTGGAATTGGTAGGTGGCCGATTGGACTCGATGATCATAGCTGTCTTTTCCAACTTAATAATGATTCTGTGATTCTGTATTCCTGAGTCACTTCCATAGATCAAAAACGGATTTGATTGTTTGAGGCAGGAAGTAGTGTGACTTCAACAGAAGGCTCTGAAGATAGCATTTAGTAAGCTTTTTGCCATGCTTTTGCCTTACTTTTCTGTTTTCAGAATGTAACTGTCTCCCTTGTCTGAATTTGAACTTAATAATGCTTATGTCAGCGTGATTCTAAGACTCATTTTTGTATTTGTATTTATTCTCTGGCCATATAAAGGTAACTACCTACATGGATTGTTCATACTAAATCAGAGAGGCCAGGGTAACCCTGATATGGCTGGGATTTTGATCTTTCCTCTATCAGTCTTCAGGCTGTGGTACAATAAGTACACTCTGCTAATTTCTTAATTTAAATTTTAAACTCATTTCTGGCTAACTTACTTTCCCCTTAGTACTTTGTGAATGTGGAAACATGAGCAACCCTTTGCATTTTGATTACATGGTTACTAGCTACAAGCTAAGGCTTTCTGTTGTGTTAATTCTATGATGTTACACTGTGATTGCAATGTTAAGTTGGTCTTTTCCTTATGAATATTTAGTGAGATCTAGGTGAGACTGCAATGAATGTTCGTGTCTGTATTAAGTGTGGTTGTATCATTTACTTTTGAATTGGCAACTGGCTTTGATTTCATACCTTTAGTTAAGAAACATAGTGGAAGAAAGCAAACCTACAAACATCTATGTTAATTTTCTGAATGAGGAAAATATCAAGGGATTTACCTCACTGACTTCATGGTACTTTCTGTGTCTAAAGATGCTGAGGGAAGCAGACGTGCATTTTATAAGGATTCTCATTTTTTCCTAATAGCTGACCTGTTCGGAAAGATTTTGTTTCTAAAAGATTTAACAGTGCAATTCCTTGGGACTAGTTATTAAGAAGATCAATAGTACGAGTGTGAACCAAGCATGAGGGAACATGCAGAGTTACTGTATCTGCTGACAGGTATGGAATAGAATAAAAATAGTATTTAAAAAAAATAAAAAATAGTAGTGGAAGGTCCTTTTTGTTTGAAGCACTGCCTCTATGCTCTTGTGGTGCGACCTGGAGCTCTTGCCGCTGTCTGAAATGGTGGGGCTGCCCAGGTACACAGTTGCAAGGTGTTCTTGGGCCCCAGTGGAGTGAGGGTGGGCACAGGAGCAGGGTGGGCACAGGAGCATGCCAGGCTGCCAGGTCTGCTGCCCAGGTGCATGGAGCTGCTGATGCAGCTGGTTGTCCTGAGAGTTCATAACTGCATCGGGCTTGGAAGGATTTTCTTGGGAATGGAAAAGGCATTTGTCTGATCTTTGAATTGACCACCCCTTCACTTAAATGGGAACAGCATGGGGAAATAGTATTCTTTCCTCATTCAGCTCACCTATTCCATGAGGAAAGCTTTGAGGTGTTAGATGTAGGTCGCTCCTCCTTCGTGTCTTCCCAGCTTAAAAAAGATCTTATTAAGGTAACTGATTTCTCACCTTTGATTTCTTGAGATACATCAGTCAATACAAAATCATAACCATATGAAAGCAGAGCCTTGACATGAGATACAGCAAATGTGTAGGTAATATCTCTTCTAGTGGGAAATAAAGTAGCAATCTGCAATTCTGCTTTAACTGTTTAAATCAGCCTCTCAAGATATGACTCCTTTTCCTGTCAAAGCAGCCTACAAATATTAGTGCTGTAGTATAGTCTGTAAATATTGCTAGCAGTAATGGTGCTGTAAGTGGTGTACTGGGCTGTGCTTCCTGTCCAGGTGGTTACATCATGTAAGGTGCCCTGCAAAGAGAAGGCTGAAAGCTGCCCATAGAGACTCAGTTGCTCTCTCCTTTTTTGGTGCTGAGTACAGGATGGGCAAGTCCCTGTCCACTGCATGGGAGTTGGATTAGATGACCAGTAAGGGTCCCTTCCAACTCAGATAATTCTATGAATTCTTGTCTCAGTCCATGCCCTGCCACCTTGCTCTGTCTGGGTGAGATGACCCAGCACCCCAGGCTGGGGATGCAGCATTGAGGCTGAGAGCAGAGGAGGTGCATGGGTGCTATTTCCTCCATCCCAGCCAAATATTGATTCCTTCCATCTCTGGTTGTCCCTATACTGTGTCCCCATATCACAGCCATATCCCCACACCCTTTGTGCACCCCTGCTGTCTACAGGAGCAAGCCAGGACCCTTCTGCTGTCTGCGGCACTCCCCTTCTCCCCCAGCTGAGCTGGGACATCCCCTTTCTTCACACACCAGAGCAAACCCCATGCACTGTTCCTTTCCCTTGAGTGGTTATGGATGTGCTGTGTAAATGACCCAGACTCTGTGCTGGAAAAATCCCTCCCTCTCAGTGGTACAGATTGTAATGCCGAAAGCTTTGTGTTCCTGCACAGAAATACATGAAGGAGCAATTTTCACTAGGAAATGAAGAAAAAACAGGTGTATATTTTTGTAGAGCTGCTTGCTTCCGCAGCACAAGGGACGCAGCTCTGCAGCTATTCCAGCCATGCGTGCCCGTGTGAAGGGATGCAGGATTTGCATCTATTACAGTCATTTTGTACTGATCTGCAGGGAATATTAGAGACAAATTGTCTGACATTTAGGTTTAGAATTTGTTCCCTAAATACCGTAAGTGTATTACTGCTAATGCTTTGATGCTAATTTGGTACGTTGTTAATATCCCTGCTTCTCTCAGGGATAATGGGAAAATGCTGTACTTCAGAGAGTTGGGGCTGGGTTCTGTTGTTCAGCTGCCGTAAATCCTCCGTTGTTTTACCTCCAGTGTGGTTAATCCAGATTTCTACCTGTGAAGCAGGAAGCAGAGTGCTGTTTCACATTTCTTCCTTTCGCTTTAGTTGGCTTGGAAAGATAGTACCAAATTCTGGCTGCTGCTCCATAGTTTTCACATCCACAGTCTATGTGATTGGGATCTATGGGATTGGCACAAATATGTCAGCAAGCAAGATGTGGCACTTTCAGAACTTTTCTTTTATGCTTCTGTAAATGGTTTGTTTCTCGTGTTGATTTCAGCGGTCATTACACATGCCTTATACATGCTCTGAGAACAAAATAACACCACCTTTATGGAAAACACTGATGAATCGATGTGATTGCAGCTACCATCACAATTGCAGTATTTCAGATAAGTCTGTTGTGTTTCTTTTAATGAAAGACTGTGGTTAAAAAAAAGGAGCACCCCTTCTGATACTGGTACTGCTTCTGTATTGGTTTGCACAACTTCAGTGGCATTTGTGCAAGGTCTGTTTGAGGAATGACTCAGAACATCTCCAGTAAAAGCTTCTCTGCAGGTCGGGGCAGGTTTGTGTGAGTGTCTGGATGTTCATCTTTAGCATTTCACTGGGTCTAAGGTGCCATTAACAAATACAGCCATCAATTAAACCATCACGGACGTGCCATTCTGCTGGGCTTCACTAACAGAGCTCCTGGTTGGTTTCTGGATGTGTGGCATTTGGCTTGGGTCTGAAAAGCAGGCACCAGATCATCTCTGCAGAAATGAAGCTCAGTTTGGGGAGCAGAAATTAGAACAGACGTTCTCACTGGAGAACAGAGGAGTACAGCTGGTGGTGATAGCAGCAATTATTTGTTCTGCCAGTTCTCCAGACTTTGCTCTCGAGTTTGTCCTCTTTAGAAGTGAGGATAGTACTCATCTATTTTCCAGGAACTTTGCAACAATAAAATCAGGAGGTATCAGAGAAGTGCTTTGTTAAGAGCAAGGAGGAGCAGTCAGAAGGGGCCCACAGATATCACCAACCTGGCTCCACAAGACTGCCCAGCCCCTGTGAGTGAGAGCAGTGTCCAAATGCTCCCCAAGCTCCAGCAGCATCTCAGAGCCGTGTGCACTGCCCTGGGGAACTGGCCTGACTTTGACCAGAGCTTTCTCCTTGGGTTTGTTCCCTTTCTGTTTCTGAGCACAATTGCAAACACTGAGATATTTGACTGTGCAGTCCTCAGACATATGCTGCTGTGCACTGAGTGTCAGGCAGTATTAATGTTCCAGAGGAGAGAACCACAGGGCAAAGTTTGCACCATTTCCATGCTTGTTAGAAACACTGTCACTGGAAGGGATTCATGTTCTGCCATTTTACATTCCCTCTACAATGTTTGTCATATGAATGAGTTATTAGGCTGTGAATGCCTCATATATTCTGTAAATTACAGGGTAGAAGCATTCAGCAGTACTATTTTGACCTTTTCAGCATTCTGCGATTTGCTGGGCATGCCATTCCACATCTCATGTTTATGGCCTCACTAAAATGTAGGGATGGAGCCGAGTGGGCAAACAGTCAAAATACACAGGGCTGCGAAAGGTCAGGGTCATGCATCACAATGCCGCTGTTCAGCGCACAGTGGAGATTAAAATCTTGGCTAACTATTCTTATAATTCCTCTTTCTTCACTTGAAGAATAACATAAAATTGTACTTCGTAATCTGTTCCAAAGGCAGTGGCACAGAAAATGAAGAGTGATGGCATGATCTTTCCTTCTTAAAATTTCGAAATTGTAACGTCATGATTGTGGAGGTCATGGAAATCCAAGCCGTCACAGTCCTGAAGAAATGAGGAGAAATTCCGCTCACCTAATCTCTGCTTCCTTTAATCCATTATACAGCTTTTGCTTTTAGCTTCATCCCTTTGTTTCTGTACTACGGAAAGAAATAGCTTGTTTGGGAAATGAAAGTCTGCCTGTTAAAGCTGGGTCAGTGTGCTGTTTGTACATGAGGCATTTCAGTGCAACAGAGTCCAAATGAGGAAGAGTCAAAGCAAAATTTCTCTAGAAGTGAAAAGGTACTTCGACAATCTACTGAGGACATGTGGTAAATGAATTCTCAGTACTCATAATCAGACTGAAAGTAAAACTATAGAAAGCAGTGAGCTGTGGAAAGGTGGTGAAGGCACCCTGCTTTCTATGGTGTGTGTTAGTAGTTGGGCAGCCAGGTTTCACAGTAGCAGACTGCACTTTTCTACTACTGTCTGTGCTGTTGTTACCTGCTGCTACTGTGGGCGGCTTACTAATTCTAACATGCTTGGCTCTAGTCCCATGAACAAATTAATATGATTAGTCAGGAAAACATCCCGTGAGATTTCTTTGGAGCTTAGTCAGGTGTGTATTCCTCCAGCCCTGAGGAGCATAGGAGTAAGCATGTAAGTCATTGAGCAGTGCTTTATATTGCTCAGATACAAATCTTACTGACATACGTGTATGTGGCATTAATTAAAAGACATAAGTAAATCTAATTTTACATCTAGCAGAATCTTAAATCAAAATGATCTGCATGTGGCACTGCTAGAAACTCAGTTCCAAAGTGTGCAAGTGTTGCTAGATGCTTTGCTTCTCAAGTGTTACACAGATCTTCCCTCCCCAGCATCCAGGCACATTTCATAAATACATCTGAACTTGATGGACTCTTTTGAATAGATTTTTTTTTTCCTGCTAAGTCCTGAATATGCAGGATTGAGAAGTAAATCTGGTTTGATTGGGCAGGCTCGGCAAATGAAGCTTTCTGTTTCCTGATTACATTACCATTAACTCTTTTTAATAATTTCCTGATCTGCACTGATGAATTCAAAATCAAATTTATAGATCTTATTCTGCAGCCTATCATTCAAATGGTTGATGCTAATAAACACTCCAGTCAGACTGCTGCTTTGCTGGGGCGTTCGAGCACTTGTGCTATTGTTTTATCAGGTAAGGTGAATGCATAAAGAACTAGAGGAAGCAGGGGGTTTCATTGGTAAGTGCACTGGCTGTTTCTAGTTCAGTTTGATCTGAATTCATCTGGTTTTCGTGCTCAGGTTCCAGAGGCTGCCCTTTTTGCAGTAAGAAACCTTCATTACTGAGTGTCGGTGGTGAAGCACTTCTCTTTTAGAATATAATTTAGCTTTGCTAAATACCATCTGATACAAGTGATGTGCAGATACTGACTTGTTACTCCCGCTGTGGCACCTCTGCTCCTGGGAAGGTCCAGTTGCATTCTGGCAGTCACTCAGATGCAGCAGCCAGGTGGGCGTCTCTTGGTTTTGGAATTTGGGATTGCAGCATCTCCCAACCCCAGGCGTCCCTTTGCAGCCTGACCTGTTTTTATTACACGTCTCTTATCACAGAAGATTCTCAAGCCGACTTGTGATCTTGAAGGTGGAAAATTTCAGCAAGCATTTGGTGCTTACAGGCTGTAATTTTGCCTGGAAGATAAGTGGGAATAAGTGAATTACAGTGTGTCACGTGTAACAGCAGACGTGAGCGTCTTGGATTATTTTAGAGTAGCTTTTATGGAAAAGAGACCAACAGGTCCTCCCTGGGAATTTGCAAGCATTTTCTTTTCTGTGCTGAAGTTCTGTCAGGTCCTTCGTTTGCACCCATCTTACCTAACGTCCTTGGCCAGCTGTGCACTGAGTTGCTTTCAGTGTTCAGGGCTCCTTGCAATGCACCCGGAGACATTCTGTTTTTCTCTCCTGTGCAATGTAAAGTTTGTCTGTAACTAACTTGTACGTATGTACCATGCTTGTTTCCTCTAATGCCTGATCCATCTGTCTAGCAGTGAAATCCCCTTCAGAGTTTACTCATCTAGATTCTGACCAAATTCATGAAACTTACCAAAATCTCATGACCAAGAAAACTTTGGGGAATTTCTGTGGTAATTAAGTATTTTCAAGTGGTGATACTGTGACTGCATTCAGATATCTTAAAAGGGCATCGCTTTAAACAGAAGGATTTTTTAGGGGAGGAAAAAAAAAAGCTGTGATGGGAACTTCTGAAGTGAAGAATTTTAGAGTAATTGATTTGGGGTGGAAGTGGGTCTGTAAGAGAGGCTGGCATCTTGTTGCTGGAAATTCAAGAATATTTCGACTCTGAATGGAAAACAGTTAATTTAAACTCAGAATTTCTGATGAACCTCACCTGCTGCCGATGTCCTCAAAGTGATGTAAAGCTTTAAACAGACCTAGGGCACAGGTACTTGGATATGAACAGTATGTGGCCTCCTGTCGCATGCTAACCGTTGTCCTGTAGCACCACATGCAGAGGCCCCGTTCTGGCACTACCTAAATGTCACTCTCTGAAGCCATTACTTGTGATTATGCTTCTGGTTGCACCAGATCTGGAAGTTGGTGGCCCTGTCTTGTGGCAGGGAGGCTGGAACTCGATGATCCTTGAGGTCCCTTCTCAACTAAGCCGTGCTGTGCACTAAGAGGCTATGTTTGGTCTGAATCTTTGGAAAATCTGGGAATATATTTTTTGTTCTTTTTATAATGGAAGCCAGAGAAAAGAATTAAATCATTTTGTGTTGATGTTTGTTTTTTTTCTTTTTTAACCGACAATATGAAATGAGTAATGAGATCAAAAGTGGGCAACAAAACAGCTGATGTGAGTAAAGACTCTTGTTTCTTTGCTTTGTGACTGACATCGCCAGTTTCCAAAGCTGGTTTTGACTGTTAAATCTAACTTAGCTCCTGCATCAACTCAGCTGAAGCAGAAGTGTAAGTGGGAAGGAACCCAATGTTCTCTGACAGGATCTCTCAGCGGGATGCCACATCTGCAGTGTGAGACACTTCAGTCCCCACAAACACCTGTTTTAATGAACAGCCAATTTGCTCATGTTTGCTTATGCCTGTAAATAACATCTGTTGCTGGCCAGTTGTCTACCTGAATACAGTATCTTTCTTCATCAGTGAAAGCCTCTGCTGCATAACTGGTCTGACTTATTTTTGTCTGGAGATGGGAGTTGTCCTCTCTACCTTTAATATCCTTCTTGAGAGAACAGGTAGAAAACAGGAAGTCTGCATCCTCCCAGGCAGGTAGAGCCCTCAGAGCTTCGGATACGTACATACAAATAAACACCTTTTTTAGGCAGGATGTAAAACACAGCACAGACTCACTGAGAAATAATGATGGATGAGTGTAACACCAAGGGCATTCCCACAGTGAATCTGGCTTTAATGTTGCCTCAAGATCCGCGATCCAGAAAGGTGCCCAAACCTTTTTAATGGGTGGGATGTTGATAATGTGCTTTAGAGGAGGTTTCTTCTTAGCAGCAACATCCTCCTGACAGCAGGCAGTCCCAAACAGCTTGCCAGCTAGAAGAGCTTGGGCAGCTGATCCATTCTGGTGCTAGTTAAGTAGTAAATAAAACTATTGCACTGTGCAATTTCTAAGTAATATTCTGCCTTTTCCTTTGCAGAAAACAGTCGGTTGTGTTTTTTAGTGGTGATAGAGCTAATTCTTTTGTTTTCTTCCCATGCTCCGCTACCGAAGTGAATTTGGTTATTTCTTTTTATTGCTTTTCTTACTAAACATTCCTAATGGAGTTACTAGAGACCATCATACCTCATGTCTGCAAGTGAACGGCTTCTTTTGACCTCTGCCCACACATGTAATAAGTAATGTTTTGCCTGCTGTGCAATTTTCACCAGTAGTGATGAATTGGTGATACAGACAAGCAGGTAGGATTGAGGGGCTCACAAGTCAGAGCAATCACACAGTGAGATCTATGCAGTTTTAACCTTTCAGGAGCTGTAAAACAGTTGACCATCTTCTGTATCTAGTGACTCAAAATAGTACAGTACAGCCAGCAAGGAGCACATCTCTGAGCTAGTGAAAGTAAAACTGTCACCTAAGCCTCGCAGCAGATTTTTGTACACCGGCCTGTGCTCCTTTCTAACAAGATAACAATGCCCAAATCTTTCATCCTTCATGATAGTTCTGCCCAACAAATGGCACTGGTGATAAGTCAGGTCAGTGGAAGCCAATCCAAACTGCCTGTGGTTTGATTTATGTTCTATAGAAGCTGATCTACACAAAGTGCTGAGAAAACAATAGGTGCTTCTGTGGCCCCTGATTGACAAGTGGGATTATTCACGTTATTTCTTATTACATTCTGTCCTTAAAAAGAAGTGTTCATCATCATCATCATCTGTTCAAGCTCTGTCTGCTCAGTGAGAGAGGAAGCAACCCTTAAGCCTCATCTGAGCAATCAGCAGTGGTAGGTTGTTTTGAGTCTGTAATGCACCCTGACAAGGGAGGTCACTGAATTGCAGAAGGCAAAAATAAAATATAAATTGAATAAAAACAAGTGAAACCCTGGGACAAAACTGCAGTGTTCTGGTTTTATTTTTGAGGTATTTAATGAGCACACTGGCATTTTCTGAATGTCTCTCACCAAAGCTGCATTATAAGTAAGTGACAAAGCAGGGAAGGGAGCTGGCTACTTTGTGAGTACTGAGCAGAGATTTTTCATTTCATCCATCACTCAAAGCCTGCTGCAGTGTTTCCAGAACTTTACTAAGCATATCTAATGTAGGGTGGAACGAGACTGTTCTGTTTGTAATCTTTGCAACTCTACCCCTGAACTGAACACTGGTTGGCTTGTAATTGCTGCTTTCAGGAGCGTGGTTAATCCTACAGAACGCTGTGTGGCTCTGGGCACTGCTTTTTAGGGTACGTGAAGTTATGGGATTTCAGAAGTCATAAACTGGAGCTCTGAGAATTGCAAGACTGACTCAAGTGGTGAGACAGCTGGACTGCAGGCAGTGCAAGGTGTAGCTTCTTGTTTCATAGAGCTTGGCTTTGGGAACTCGAGTTTGAGCTTAGCACCTTTCAGAGGATGATGCCTGCAGTTTCCAACAGTAGTTACGTGCGTCAGAGGCAGGGAAAGCAAACAGAAGGAAATGATTGCTCAGTAGCCTAAAAGAGAAATATATGTTTGTGTTCAGACAGAGCTGACAGGTGTGTGTAGCTGGTTGAGTTTGTTGGTTTGGGTGTTTGCATTTGTTGCTTGAGCCCAATGGACACTGCTGACATTGTGATGCTTTTAACTGCAATGAACTAAAGGCCTGCGACCAATTACCCTATGATCACTGTGATAATCAGACTGTTAATCTCAGCCTGCTTCTGGCCTGATTTTCAGAGCTCCTGCCTTACAAAGCATTTCTCTTTTATGGTGCAGGAGGGCAGGGAAGGGCAGCTCCTAGGGGAAGGAGGAGCTCGCCCAAGCAAGCTTCTCTTTGTTTCACTCCTCTTTGAACATGGCTTTTTTCCTTCTTTGCTTGCCACATTCTGAGAAGGCACTGAGCTGTAGCTGCAGTCATCAGGGGCATCAAGGTCTCCTTTTCTCTTTCATAAAGTAGATTGAGTTGTTGCTACAGAGAATGGGGAAATAATCCTATCATCCCATGACTCCCAAAGAGTTGCTCTGGGGCCGTGCTCAGGTGCAATCTTGCAGTTGTAGCAGGTACTTAGAACTGAATTAACTGTCTCAGTCTCTGTAGTCAGCTCTGTCAGCAGGTGCCCAGTGTCTGGATCATCTAAATTGCTATCAGAAAGGGTGAACATCATTTTGTTCAGTGGTTGAGTTTAGGAGAGAATGCACAGACTTAGATTTCTTAAGGGAGCATGAAGACTATGAAGACTACCATTTTTCTGCTTTAGTACAAATGTTTGTCATTTCTTGGGGAAGAGGAGACTGTGGGGCCTGTGGGCCATTATCAAAGGCTCGATTCCTCCAGTTAGGAGACAGCTTTGTGACCCTGCATACTTTTGTCGGAGCCCTCCTTTTTTGTTTTCCTGTCTGACTAGTTCCACGTGTTACATCAAGCCAGGCTTTGAATTCATTGCTCCTTGCGGACCTGTGTTCACCTGTGAGGACAGTGACTGTCAAAGCAGAAAGCCACAGGTGCCCTTGCAGCGCAAGCAGCAGGAAGGTTACCCCAAGGTGAGTTGCGTGGCAGCTTCATTTCTCCGCTTGCTGTTCTCTGGCCTCATGAGATTGAAGTCAAATTCAAAGAATCATTTTCCAAAAAAAGAGAGCAAACAATGATCTCTCAGATCCATATCCTGTCATTCACCATTCAGACGTTGGACAATGGCAGCATTATGTCACTGTCTTAACAGTGAATGTTGCTTCTAAATTTGTACATTGCATGGATGGAACGTGAAGCAGCAGCTTCTGATGAAAGAAAGGCCTGGTTGTCTTTGATATCATAGATCAGCGCTTGGATAGTTACTTTTTAATTGTTTTATTGCTAGAAGTTTTCAATGAAGCCATAAAAGAGAAGAAAAAAGATCAGCCTAATTGCCTCAAGATGGATATGTAATGCATAAATCTCTTGTTTAATGGATCTAGTAATACACCACCTGTTCCAGTTGCCTTTTCCCATTCAGAGTATAAATGCTTGTCTCAGATGATCACAAAGAGAAAACACAATTGTACCATCAAAATCTTTGTGATTTTTTTTTTTCCTTGAGGTTTGCTCATTCTTGTTCTGCATTTCAACTGATCTTAGTACATTTAACCTTGGGAAACAAGGTCTGGATTTTTTTATTTTTATTTTTTCCTTCATGGCTCCACGCCTTCTGGTATTACCTGACCTTGGCAGACCTTTTTGGTAGAGGCTGTTTGAACCCACAGGCTGTCCTGTGATCCCAGACCTCATTTGCGGGTTTGACCTCTTCCTTTCTGTGTGCAGAGGGACTTCGTATCCCCTGAGTCATTTCTAAAGAATTTTAGTGAACTTTAGTGAATAGAATCCTTTGGATTCCAGACAGGTTTTTCACTGTAATGGAGCTGAGCTTTGTAGAAATTTGAGATTCTGGGGCTTCTTGTATCTGGAGGCTTTCTAAGTTCCAGTCCAGATGAGTGAATTAAGGAGTCTAGCATGCATTAAAGTAGCAACTGAAAAGGAGGGTGAAAAGGTAGCATACGAGCACTTATTTGACAAAAATCAAGATGTGAAGAACAAAATCAATCGTACCACCAAAGGATGTAAGCCTAAAAAAAAAAAAAAATCTTTTTACATCTCTGCAAGAAACCTGGGTAATGAGGAACAAGAGAGGGAATGCTAATGAATCAGTGTGAATTCAAGCCAGTCGATAGAACTGAAATCTGGTGGGAATGATTTGCACGATGGGAATGTTAAAATCCTTGTTTATAACCTATTTAAGAGCTGTCAGAAGTTGGTTTGCTGCTTCTGAGAACCTGGAAGCAGGTTCTGACTGCTACATGTGTTTGAATCAGTAGTGTAGCTATGAAAAGGCAGATAGAGAAGAGGCAGAAGTCTGCAAACCAGACCATGACTTTACAGCAGAAGGAGGACACGTTGCAAAGCCTTCCTCTATTTGTTGTGGGCTGGGGGAGCTGTTCCAGTGTGCTGAATTTCATTCCCATCACAGAGAGCTGGAAATCACGCTTTGTCAGCAATAAAACACCTCCCAGAGTACGACATACTTAGCAGGGGATTTATGTGTTAGCTTCATCCTGACAGGCGAAGAGGAATAGACCAGAGCAGTAAATGCTAGTTGAGTTTAATCAGACACAGAAGACCTATGATTTGTCAGCCTTGTTTCCGCATGATGTGTGTAGGGCCCAGACTGGTGGAAAAGCCTTCTAAACATAGCCACAGCCCTTTCACACTCTGCTCCCCTTGCCCAGAGAGCTCAGTGTATTGTAAGTCTCCATTGTCTGATCTTATCACCCTGCAACATCTGAGTGGTGTCAGTGTTTGCCAGCTCTGTTTCAGTAGTTGCTGCTTCCGTTTCCTTTTGGCCTGGCCACAGGAAGATCTCAACTCCACAGCAGCATCCAGTGCTATTTTGTGTTTTCCCCACTTTATTCTGTCAGTTCTGCAAAGAGAAGCCAAAGTGGCTTCTCTTGTTGACTTTGCTCTTTTTCCTATTCTTCCAAAACTGTAGTCATCCCAAAGGGTTTATGGCAGTCGGGTGTTACATTGCAATCAGATACTCTTTCTGGTATCGGTTTTGTTGAGAGGTTCTGCTTATATTGCCTGTGGCAGAACTAAAATGACTTAAAAGAGCCTTAAAGAAGACACATACAGCACTGACAGAAGTACTGTGGTAGATGAGTTTGAAGGTGAGAAAAACTGTGGATAACAGTTGCTAAAAGTTAGAGAATACTTTATGAAAGGCATAAGAGGCCAATAGTGGAATAATGTACTTGTGGAAAGCTCTTGTATCTGTTAGGCTGAAGTGTATAACGAGATCTGATTACTGTGTGTTGATCCTTGATGAATGTATGCTAGGCTTACAGCCCATCCTTTTATCAAGGGAAGTAATGGCTCTCCATCAGCACTGAATCCTACCCAGGAGAACCTGGTTTTGCCAGATCTGAGATATGCTGCAGACTGAGCCTTCACCCCTTGGCTGGTATGAGGGGATGTCAAAGTGGGAGTTCAGTGGGCACTTCTACCTTTGCTGTCCACAAAGAAGCTGGATGTCCAATGTTCAGCTCTTGAGCCTGAGGTTGTATCAGTGACTTCATTTTCAAAATGTTTGAAAATCCATCTGTAGCCCTTCCAAAGTCAACAGCCTCTGCAAGAGTTCACACCCTTTGACCGCTGAGATTCAATACATGGAGTGAAATTCCTGCTCTAAAATTGTTTGTTGTGCTGGAATGCCCCATTTTTAACAAATAAGCTCTGTGGAAGAACGGTGCATGAGAGAAAATTATCTAATTCAGCCTAAAACTTCTTGTTTCTATCTGCTGATCAAAGTCTGTTGGAGATGTAGGCCTTGGAGGCTACCCCAGCCTCCAAGGACCCCTGGGGGGGTCCCCCCCCAGAACAAAATGGGGCCCGTGCTCCACGGGTCTCAGACCTTGAAATACCTCCTACACCTTCCAGCCTTGTTTGATGCAAGCTGTCCTGTGGTAGATGGAAATCTGAGTGATGCACCTGTGTGGAAAATTGGAACTGATAAGTATTATTTTTTTTTAATATTTTTTTTTCAAATTAAATAGTTATGTCACTGCATTCGTGGCTATATAGTTATGCTAATACAGTTTTTTGTTCTTAGTATTGATTGCGTGCTTGTATGTGAATGTTCTGAAGTAACATATAGTTTTAATAACCTGCTTTGATGGTTTGCGTTTACCCAAAACAAATACCAGATTATGCTTGCTTTTTATGTGCCAACTCTATTTCTGTTTTTATTTCCCTATAAATAAAGAGCTCACATCTAGTTACATATGCCTAAATGCCTGCAAAGAGAGATTTAATTCGAGAAGTTGTTTTTGTAAGGCAGTTAGATCTGATTTTTCTGCTAGCAAATTCTATTTTGAATCATTTTAGCACAGGAGAGGAAAATAGACTGTGAAAGTTTGCTTCTTCTAGTGGTCAGAATAACCAGCTTTTTTCCTCAGTTCTGTTTTTTATGAAGAAAGGAGTCTAAAAATTTGTTGGAGCTATTCCCAAGGAAATGGAGGTGTGTGGAATGATTCTGCCTCTTACAAGAAAAAAGTAAGACATAAATCCCATGGTTTGCCTAGGAACATATCAAGCCTTTTTCCTTTTTAGTAAATCTGAGGTCTGGTCTGTAGTACCTGAAAGATGAGTTTGTAAATAGCCATACCAGGAATGGATGTGTTCACACTGTCTGATGGTTTTACTGTAGTCTGTAACTTGAGTTGCTGAGCTACCCTGATAAAACCAAAACAGGCGCTCAGATGTTTTTACCTGCTTTTTCCTCATTTGATTTCTTGACTTCTAATTGACTTTAGGTGTGGCTTTCTTAAATGTATAGTGACATTGCATTTTCTGTGTCTCTGAAATGCTGTTAACCAATTTCTCAGAAATAAAGGGCCAAAAATTTAAACATATGGCAAATTCCCAGGGAAGCTGTTGTGTCTGGACCTGGTACTTTAGCCAGGGTTGCTGATGACTCAGTTTTAGTGGCTTCTACCAGTTCCAGCTATTCCCTTCTGTTGGATAGAATGATGCAAACTTTAGCAGAGCTACTGCCTGATTCAGACAACTTATCCCTTTGCCTGCTGTGTGTCATCACTGGCTATCCAGACAAGAGGGATGATTCATTACGACCAGGTTGTTGTTTATAGGATTATAAATTAGAACAATTATACTGCTGTATAGACGCAGAACATCCTCCATCCGTTGCTGTCATGTCCGTGCATTACATGATTTAATGGAAGTCTCCCCGTCCAAGAAAGGAGGCACGAGCGACAAGGAATTAAAGCTTTGTAATTATGTACAATCAGATGTTTAATAATCTTGAAAAGGATTTAATTTGAACATAATCTGTAGCTGCAACCATAAAGACAAAGGCCAGTCAGCCATGCCTTTGTTCTTCAGGGATCTCCATAACTGTGGTTCTGTTTCTTTCTTTTAGGAGCTCTCTTTGTTTGACTATGATACTTGCCAGCATTTCCATGGAGAAGAAATAAGCTTTGGTTTGCAGGAAGAATTACCAATGCTACATGTTAAAACTTCTAAATGTCCCAAAAATCACGTTGATGTTTTAAAAATGGTGACAATGATGAGTGAGGTGGGGGAATTTCTCCTTTTCTCCAAGAAAGTTTATATACAAGGTCGCTTTGGTACATTTTCCCTATTCAGAGATGAATGGCCTGTGAAAGGTAGTGAATTGAGGATGAGGTTACAGCAGGAAAGAGAGAAAATGAGAGACGTTAGGAGATAAAACATGAGCCAGGGTGGGAGCTGGAAGGAAGGAAGGAAAAAGCCACTTGGGGAAAGAATGGCAGAATGGTAGGAAGAGAGAAATTGTCATCATTCATCAGTGGGAAGAAAGACAAAATGAGAAGATTAATGAATGAGAGAGGATTCTTTTGTTTGTTTTCGTTTGTTTAAGAAATGTCTTTCCATACCATCCAGCCTCTGGAGAGCTTTCCTAACAGAATAAGAGAGAGGTAAATAGGATACTTCACTTTGGCTGTTTACTAAGATGTCTGTGTTTAATGCAGTTTGATTAATGTCCAGCAGCTAAGTTCAAACCCTGACATCTGTGCTGCCCACACCGTGAAACCTGCCAGAATTACTTTGAAAATCACAGCACATCCTGATGCTTTTTCTATTAAATATCTGTTGGCGGTATGTGTGACTGTTTAAAAGAATTCATACTGGATGCATGTAGAGGGATGAGCCCAGACACGTGTGTTTATCTTCAGGGCTGCCCAGAGCTGTGCCACAAGCAGGGCAATGAGAGTTCTGTGTGCTGGGTTCTGCAGCTCTCTGCGTAATGAGCACAGATCATCTCTCTGGTTCTTTGCCGTGAATCATAGAGTATTATAGTTATTGTTGATTATTGCCTGTGAAGTTGAGCATATGGTCCTAAAAGGGTTCTAAATGATTTTGTTTCCTATTTTATTGTTATCCATTGGATACATACAATCAGGCAACAGAAGGCACTTAATTCTCTTCACCAATCCCTTGTGCGCAGTATTAAAACAATTCAAAGCAGTGCATATTTCAGCTGTCCTTTAGAGATGAATTATTGCTGCTTCTGCTTCACACGGAAGCTTGGAAACAGATTTCTACATAAATATTATATTTTGCTTGCAAGTAAGGGTTTAAAACTACAGTTACGTGAGATATAAATCCAAATTATTCTCCACTTGTTTGAATCTGAGATGAATCTTTAATTAGGATATCAGCATTAAATCTGAAGTGAGGGAGGAGGGTACTGTGCAATTTTATCTGCCTTGGAAGCGTCTCATACACTGGAGAGAACATCTAGATTCAGAGTGAGAAACGGTGCTAAGTTGGGGTGCCCCACTGAAAACATCTTGCATAAGGGCTCGTGCAGCTCTCTCAGCTGCTCTCTTTTTTGTTTCGGCTGAGAATTCGGTCTTAAAGGTGAAATGGCTCCAGAAGAGCTGAGGACAAAGCTGCTACAAATGAAAGAAATGGTTTGCTTCACTGTCCATGTATTCCTGAGGGTAGCTGAACTTTTGAGCAGACAGTAAGCAGCAATGCTCAGTCTGATCACTGCCTCACATGTGTATATTCCTCTATGTATGCTGTCCTCCTGGAAAGGTCTGCACCCGTGTGATGCATTTCTGCAATGAGGAAGCCAACCAGTCCTTTTTTTCTTTTTTTTTTTTTTGCTTTATCACCTCCATTCGAGTGCAGTTGGTGGTTAAGGGAACAGAATGGATAAATCACAAAAAATAACATCTGTCCCTCTGCCCTCATAGGGAAAGTCGTTGCAAAGCCATTTCATTCTGAGGTACAGTATTGTATTACCTGCATCTCCTGCTCACTGTAATCTCTTTTTCTGTGTCACTTATTAAAAATTCTGACTTTCAAACAGCTACATAAATTCCTTTAAACATCTCCTGACTCAATAAAAAAGGGAGGGAGAGATTAAATGGAACGCTCAAGCTTCGTTCCATCATCTCACTCACAAAAGTGTTCACATAAACTGTGAAATAAATCTTTCTGTCCTGTCAGGTCATTTCAATAGCTCTGATATTATTTACAGTCTCATCTGTATAATCCTTAGTCAGAAGTAATCGGAAAGTTCCCCTTCGTGCAGCTCTCCAGCCAGCTTGCACGATATTTAGAAGTGGAAAGTGCCAATCTTTTGCTTCACTATGGGGCAGGTAGCAGGCAGGGATCGTGCAGTGGGGATGCGTGGTAATTCTCAAATGACAGTAATGTCAAAGGAGATGAAAAATTCTGGAGATGATTTGCCCTTTTTCCGTTGTGCAGTAAAAAAGCTGGAAGTGAGCTTTACGGGGAAATTTCCAAAGGTAATGATGTGGGGAAAGGGGGGTCTGGTTCCCATTCTGCTTTGAGCTGCAGGAGTAAGAGAGGCTGGGGAACAGGATGCTCCTTTGGTGGGCTCTTGCATCCTGGGTAGTTCTATGACAGAGACAATATAGAGAGATGAGCAGAGCAGCTGATAGCCAACAGGAGCACATTCAAGAAGGAGCAGAGGAAAAGACTAAGAACACTCTGCTCATTTTGGACCTTCAGTGCTGTGACTCCTAGCCCAGACTTCTCAGCAGAAGGGCAGAGTTTCATTTAAACCCAAAGGTGGTATCCATCCATCCAGGGAACACCCCAAGTCGGCTCCCACACCCTGCTGCCTGCTTTCCCCTCACCTGCAGGCAAGGCAGCGGCGTTGGGGAACTTTTTCCCCTTGCAGTCGTGCTGCTGACCCGTGCTTGCCTGCCTGCTGCACTTTGCTGCTCATCCCACATCCTTCAAAGTTCATCTATTGAGGCCTCCCCCAGGGAAGGGCAGCCTGGGAGAGGCTGCTGCAGATACTCCTGCTCCAGGTAATGGTTGGAAAACAAATCTGCACCTCCTCTTCTGGGCTGGTGAGCAGTGGTGCTTTTAGCAGACATTCTCCTCCATGCCTAAGAACTGTTATTATAGGCTGCTTGCTGCATGAAAGACTTCTTTTGTTCTTAAATGTAGAAGTCTTTGCTGCAAATACTTTTAAAAGCAAATCTCATCACATCTGCTTCATGCAGTTTAGAATTCTGTTAGGCAGCTTTTCTGCAGGTGTTTGCTGATATTTTGCCTTTGTTTCTGTTGTCCCACTTTGATTCAGTCTGAAAATCTTCCAATTTGATGCCATCCCGTACATTGTAAGGCTGTCATCGCTGCGCGTGGCTGAGATGCCATGGTGCCTAACCCTGTTATGCTCCATAAAGGCGGAAGTTAGAATCCCTGAGTATAATCTTAGCCACTAACTCTTTTCTAAACCCTTTACAAATGGACACAGTATCATTTGTCATGTATATTACACTCTGACATATGAAAGAGAAATATCTCATACCATCATAATGTAGGGTAAACTCCATTTACTAGTCTGAGTTACTTTTCTGGACAGTAATGGGAAGGAAGTGTTGAACACACGTGGAATTTTGCTTCTATTTAGTGGTTTTGGTAATAAATCTATTTATTACCGAAGCGAGCCTTGGGCTCTAGTTATTTAGTGGTACCCTAATTTGCATATGTATATATATTTTTTAAGGTTCCTTACTTTGCCATATAATCTGGATTCTGTCCGTGTTACTTCAGCAGGATCTCCCAGTGTTAGGTTTACAAAGAGCACACACACACCAAAAAAGGCAGATAGGTTCAGGGAGCAGATGAGGGCAGCGTGTGTGGCTGTGTGGAAGGGCTGCTGACTCCTCTCGCATTTTGCTGCCGGGTGCCCTGCCTGCTCAGCTGTGATGCATTTCTCACAGGCACCTCTTTACTATGCAGGTTAGGCCACTTGCTGAAGGAAAGGCAGTCCGTCTGGTATCAGTGTGGGGCTAGCCACAACCCTCCGGTTAGCGCAGCGTGAGTCAGAATTGCATCCTACAGCCAAAAGGCTCATCCTTCGTTTCAAATCAAACTGTCAACTTTGACTTTTCCCACCAACAACCCCTCATTTATTTTCTTCTCCCATCTCCTTCACAGTGTGGTTGTTAATTACAGAGTTCCCGTTCTCCTCCCTGGCATCTATTTTCCAATGTTTTGCATGAAAGTGGTAGATAATACGGTGTGTGTGTGTGTCTCCTTGGAGATTTGGCACTTCAGAGAGCGGAGCTGTGAAGGGATTTGGTAGTAATCCATATTGTTTTGAATAGTTTATGACGTTGGTAAAAATAGTTGTCACGCTTCCATAGTAAATTGCTGCAGGTTTCACGCAAGCGTTGAATTTCTAATAGTCCTTTGCAAATTCTGAGTTGTTTTTGGGGTGGGAACAATTGTTTCATGGTTCTGATTATTTTCTTCTCAATGCTAAATATGCTGTAAGGTCAGAGTGGCATCAGTGGTGTCAGACTCTGAAAAAAGGAGCTCCTGTTTGTCAGCTGCAGAGCACCTGCAGCTCACGAGGTGGTGGCCTCCATCACTTGGATGTGTTTTGATGCCTATAAGGAGACCTCTGGATCTACATGGATAGCATCAATCAGAACTGGGATGTAACACCTGTGCTGTCAAGGATGGGCTGGTAGAGCTGAGACCTGCCAGGACACGAGCCCTGCCCTGCTCCGGCTGTGCCAAAGGCACTACGATCCCATGGCGAAGGTGTGGATGTCTTTCTCAAAGTGTCTTTCAACGACCTCTGACATTTGACAGAGAGCATTTGGAAAAGATGCAGAAAGACGATGTGAATTGAGAAGCATGGCCAACTCATGGGATAATGATGGCTGTGTCTCAGCTGCCATATTTTATTAGCCCAAAGGAACAAAGAAGGCTGACAAATGCCAAATGACTTTCAAGGAACCAACTGTAGGAAGTGTTCACTCCTGGCGGCACTGATGGCCCAGTGAGCTGCTCTGACAGGTAGCAAGTTTTGGCTGTAATGAGAAAAGACAAAGGCAAACTACTGGTGTATCCTTTCAATCTCTTTTTAACAAGGTGCAAAACGCTTGCAGATTTGACACAGGGTATCTTTGAGTATTTATTTTCCTGTGAAATTCATGGAAGTCATCAGGACTATTTGTTGAGAAAGCTGGAGGTTTCTATTTAATTTAAACCAGAAAGGGATTTTGGTGTTTTAAGTATTTGAGATCTGCATTCAAATTGAGAGGGGCTGTATCCTGACCCTCCTTGGAATGGGAGGCTGGGAGGATGGCAGTCTGCCTGCATTCTGCTCTGCCTCTGCCCTGAGCGAAGCCTGCCAGATGAACTAGTTGTGCATCCCAAGAGCTGAAGTCTGGATAATCAAAGCTATGAAATCTCTCCTGGATGTCTGTGGCCTGGAGGAGCTGCTTCTCCTTAACAGTGCACGGTGCACTACAGAGCACATATGGAGCTCCCCTGGCCTACAGGAGCTCTTTGGGACCTTCTGAGGGAGTGTGGGATGAGCTGTGGGTGTTGGGTCTGTCGCGCATGATGAGAATGATGACCCAAGTTAAGAAACTGCTCTTGCCATAGCAGGTGCCTGAGTAAATATGTTGAAACCTGAATAGATATTCCTGATTTTTAAAACTGTGGCCTTGTCTACCACAGTAAAATGTGTATTCAAGATAATTAGAAATATTAATACACTACAGGAAGCTGGCACCATATTTCTCTGCATTCCTTGTACTAAAATAGATTTTCCTTCAACATTAAAGTGGTAATCTCTGAGGTATTTGTTACTTCCAAAGAATTAATGATCATTTAGTCAGCTAACAGCTCAGGGCAAAGCAGAAGGGTTTAACGTTGTGCCAAGCGATAGCTGCTCGTAGGAACAACTGCTTTCAAAGAATTAGTTATGCAGAATGCTCTCACAATGTGCCAGTCAGCTAAATGGTTTACAGCATTAATAGTCTGCTTGTTTTTTAAATCATTTACCCTCGTGATTTAGATGCTGCAAGTTGGATTCACAAATCTAATCACTGCTTATAGATGAGCCGATATTTAACCAACCCGTAAGTGTGTGAGCTTATCCTCAGTATTAAAAAAAATAAAAATCAGAGGGTTGTGTAGCTAATGTTGAAAGAATCCTGAGGACGGAATCCTGGGGATAAATCAAGCCTCTGGGTGTTTTTTTTCAGAAAGTATGTTTGTATCAGTGTGTTCGCTTTCATGCAGGGCTGTAGCAGTGCCTCTTCTGCTCTCTCATGGGTGATACCAGGGCTGTTACAGGAAACGTTGGTGCGCTTAATCCAGACTGAACTTGAAAAGCTGTCATTGTTCTGGAGTCCCACACAGCAGATTTCCACGTACTGCAATATCACTGGCAATGCTGTAGCTAAAGAATATCTTCAGACCTTGAAAGTTTCGAAGTCCTTGGTCAGAAATATGGAGGCTGCCTCATCCAGAGCCCCAACATCTACTCACAGAACACTAATTCAGCTGATGGTCACATGAATGCAGTGTTTTATCCCTTATATCTTCCCTTATCTGAAAACTGCAAATGGAATATAGCTTGTGCTGTCAGGTAACAGTACAAAACGAAACATAATCACCGCAGCCTTGTTTCTTCTTGTGCACTAAAACCCAATTCTAGGGTGCAGGTTCAAATGTTGTTAATAGAAATGACAGTCACTTCTAGGTTTCCTTCCTGTTCTGTGGTTGTATTGGTTTTTTTCTCATATCTGCAGATGTGGTATGGGCAGTTGGTGTAACAACACGCTTGCCTTGCACTCTGTGGTGCTCCCCCTCACTAAATGGTGCTGGGAAGTACTTGTAGACGTTCAGCAGTGATAGCAGCACTTGTATCACTGACTTATTAGAATTACTGGATGCTTTCTACTGTAAGACACTATTTTTCTTCATCTTCATTTACGGTGGGTAAAATGTAACCTTTGAAATGATATTTTCCATTCTGGGGGTGTGTCTAGGCAAGCAAACTATTAACTGAAATTGAAGCAATTCAGATGTATCTAGGAACACAGCAGAAGAAAATACTCTGTTTAACTGTTGCTTAGCAAACCAAAGCTTGCTAGTTTGGAGATGAAAGCAAACATGAACTTCAGGAACATTTCATTTGGCATTCTCTTGAAAACCTGCCCAATGTGACCAAGCTGCAAGCTTTCACAATGCACATAAACATCCAGACTCTCATAGCCTTCGTATTTTCTGTCCTTATTTGAGGCTTGCCTACATGGACAAATGCAGTTGGATCCAACCTCTGTGTTGGATCTGGCCATCCAGAGGAGAGCTGTTGGAGAGAACTGCTTTGAACTCTTACCTTCACTCTGTCTATGCAAAGAAGAGGAGCACTTTATCCTAACACCTGCCCTGTGAAGAGGACAAAAGCAGCTAGTGGAAGCTGTGGTTTATCTCACCAGTGGATCTGTTCTCTAGAGCCCAGACAAGGTATTTCTTAAAAAGACTTGATGCTCCCAGAAAGACAAACTTGGGGATGCTGCTTTCCCTGCCTGTGTGAATTCGCTGGATCCCATGAGCCTCTGGGATGTTGGTGTAGCACTAAGAAGGTTTGCAGAGGGTTCCCATTGGCACTGAAGAGAAGGTTTTTTCAGCGAGGAAATGAACTTGTGTTCCTTAAGGGGGAGAGAATTGAAAGCTGGGTGGAGGGCAAACAGCCCTATATGTAGTTGAAAAAATTCCGCCTTCCCACCCTCTGTGCTGGATGGGAAGCATCTCCTGCAGTGGGAAGGACACAGTCTTGGCAGCACAGGTCCCCTCCTAGCAAACACTAACCATTACCATGGATTAGAGTTGCCTGTAAATGTCAGGATACTTGCTATGCAGATATAATTTCTCCAGTTACAGTATCATTCAGTGGTTTGCATTTGAAACTGTTCCTTTTATTGCTATGGCAAGAGCTGATGTCTTCATCATGTTATTAATCTTAGATACTTCCTGCGTACAAATGCACTGTGCAATTTAAACATCTAAGACTTCATTCAGAACCAGTCAAATTTTAAAAGACGTTCCTTTAAATGACATTCACAGTCCTGCAATTTTACCTTTTAAATATCGGTTGTATCCCATGGGAGCATTGTGTTTCTCATCTTTTTATTGTTTTAAAGTTGAGTAATAATCGCCTTTGGCTTTTCTCTTTCCAAAGTGGATGTCTTTCATTCGAATGAAGATGGGCTGTCTTGAAAAGACTGTTTATTATTGCAACAAACCTATTAAGCATTGATACAGAGAGCTCCGCCTCATTGTTGAAGAGAACAACAGCATGAAGCAGCTCGGCAAAAAGAGAAGGGAAATTAAAAAAGAAAATAGCTGTTGTTGTCCAGGAACTGATTCAGCTCATGTATCAGTAGTCAGAGATAGTGCATTACTTGGCAGGAATTGGTTTAAGCTAATGATGGCAAAAGGAAAGACAAAAAAAACTGAAGCCGGCTGTTATCTGAGGTACTTGCAGGCTGAGAGGGGTGAACTTTCAACACAAATCCCATCCTATAGAAGTACAAATATTCCCTTTCAGTGGAAACCAAGGAGTATTCAGAATGCATGGGTAGTTTTTTGAAAATCCTCTTAGAAGCCATTTACATAGGACACAATAGCATCTTTCCTTCAAACTATGTCATGTTGCTCTCTGTTATCCTGTTATGAGTTTGATGGGATTTTTCCCCCACAAATAAGGAAACCTGCTTTTCAGTTTGCATGTTGTGATTTAATATTATAAGGAAAGGTCTTAAAATTGTTCCATATTCTCAGACATGCAGATAATACAGACTGCACTTCACTAGCACTAGAGGAATTTATATTTATTTAAAATTCGACTTTGTATTGGTTTCTGCATGAATCTCTACTTATTGCAAAATGCATACTCCGCTGATGCAAATACAACTGAAACACATCTTTATATAGAAGTACTTGCACACCCTCATGTACACGTGCTGTGACAGTAGCTAACATGGCCTAGTGCCATTGCTTACTCATTTGGAGCCTGTTAAACATGTGAGATCCTTCCATTGAACTCGGTGGACTTTGGACACAGCATCTCTAAAGGGCTAATGGTACAAGCCCTGGTTCCATAGGCCCCCGTTCCTACTTCATGTGTTGAGCTGCCCTATATGATGTCCACAGGGCTGCTTGCTGTGCATTAATGAAGCAGACTTCGTACATCTCTTCCTGAACAACAGCTCAGGGGGCTGGGCTGAACCTGGGAAACCACACTAGTTGAGGTAAGCAGCCAAATGGGGACAGTTGTGCTGCTTTCCATTTCGATCTAGCTCTATGGTGCTTCACTTATCTCTGCGTGCTACTGCGTTGCATGGAGCAGCTTGGCCCACCACGTCCCTACCATCTGTGCAGCTCAGGCAGATAATCCCTGCGGTACAGAGCTACAGTTTGATTCTGGTAGTAGCTTGGTTTGGTTTTGGAATACATGTTGGAAAATATTTGGATCAAACTTTCTTTTTTATTCCTCAACAGACAACTTCTGGTGAGACCTCAGAAATCTTCTAAGGATGATATTTGTGCATGTAAATTTCGATTTGCATAGTTGTGACATCTGCTATTGCCTAATCAACTTCCGAAGAATAATAACAATAATCATGGAAAACAGATTTAGGAAATCTGTGCTTTAATTAAATCTGCTAAGTGTCAAGTTTTGTTATAGCACTTTGACTCTCTGACTGTAAGTTGTCTTCTCTCTCATGACAGAATTAATCTCAGCCTGGGGCAGAATTCTACCTTGTATTTGCTTTTCTTAGCTCAGAGCTTTTTGATCTGGAAGTGCTTCCATTCTTCTCCTAATCAGACTGATTTGTTACTGAGATCCGTGAGCCATTACTCTGGAACTGAGCGCTGCTGTTCGCCCACACTCTTAGCAGCAGTATGAACCTCAGTGGAACACCAGACAAGGGGCTGTTACATTGCTCTGTATGGTTTTTGTTCTGTGCTACTAGCTTCCCAAAAGCCCCACTTGTAAGTGCGGAGTCCAGTCTGTAGAGGAGGCCCAGAACTTCTCAATAGGAGGATAATTGCACTCTGCATCTGTTTTTCCCAGGCTCCAATGTGCTGGAATAAGGCCCTCCCCAGTGACAGCATCGCTGGGGGATGGATGCTGCCTTCTGTCTGCAGGAGGAAGTTGGGCTGAAAAGGTCTGGTTTTCAAAAATAGGTTCTGGGTGAGTTTGACTCTGGTGTCACCTAGCTCGCTTGTCCCCAGGCGCCGGCTGCGTGCAATGGGCAAAAATAAATAAATAACTGGAGTCTTTCTGAGCTATAAATGTAACCAGCAAATAGAGAAGAGTTTGGTGTCCCAAAATAGCGTGTCTTTTCGCTGACTGGCAGAAAGGGAGTGACTCAGACTGCCTGTGTACATACTCTGAAATAGACTTTTCGAGTTTGGAGACAAAGGCCTTTACATCCATTTATAAAATTGCCTTTAAAATGCTTGTGAATGAGTTAATCACATGGCCATCTGATTAGACATGAATGACTTCGCTATTTTTTGTGTGATTAGGTCATTCCCAGAGAATCATAAGATAAAATAGAATTTGATGTGTCATTGAGGGTGACTAATAAAACATAGCTGAAACACTGCAAATAAGGATACGGTGCAAGTAAGAGTTTTTCAAGCCAGTTTCACAATGCTGTGTCCTTCACTTGCCCTGCTAGAGCCTGTCCTTGATGATGGTGATGGAAGAAGCAGATCCTGGATTGCATAGGTTGCCCTGCTTCATCCCTGCTCATGTTCATCCTCCGCAAGCCTGCCTCTAGCTCTGTGGTCATGCTGGGAGCTCTGCACCTCATGTTCTTTCCCCACTTTCACATGAAGATTACTCTTCCCCATGACAGTGCTGCAGTGCTGGTTTGGAGAGGTTGCATGCCACTCAAATCAGAGTTGTTGGATTCTGAAGAATGGTGGGAAACCACAACTGCTACTGCCACAAAACTCAGTAACAAGAGCAAATGCACCCTTGCAGTCCTCCAAAGTGGTTTTCACAGAACAGTAGAATCAATCCCTCATTGGCGCTCTGTGTATTGCCCCGGTCGGCTCGGCCCCAGGCTGCTGCTTGGCACTGTGGGGTCTCTGCCCTGTGCTGCTGGTACCCTGCAACCCCTTCTAATGCAAGGATGTGCAGCGAAGGAACTGAGTGAGCTATAGGCTCTGAGAGTCAAGGGGCACACGCACATAAAGAGCATTAAATATTTTGTAAAGTGCAATAGAGGAGGATCTGAACTTTTTCACTTTCTGACTTTCATTTTACACTAGATACCATCGTGAAGCTTTCAGTAAGCTGACACCATTGCCGAGATAGTTGTAACTCATTAAACTCCTACAGAAATGGGCTTCCGATTACAACCTCAGCAAGGGATAGGCATCAGATGAACCGTGGTCCTTATAGTGCTTATGTAGCTTTAATTGTGAGTGGCACCTAATTGCTGTCAGTTAGCTGTCAGATGCAATGCTGGGAAAGGGAAAAGCCTACAGACAGCTGGGAAAGGGCTACAAAATTGGTTGTACAGTGTCTTCATTATGAGGAGAGGCTGAGAGCCCTCGGGCTGTTCTTCCTGGAGAGGAGAAGGCTGGGAGGGATCTTATCAGTGCTTATACATTATCTCATGGGTGGGAGTTAGGTGGATAGGGCTAGGCTCTTTTCAGTGGTACCTAGCTACAGGACAAGGACAGCAGGCCCAAAATGGAACATAGGAAGTTTCATACGAACGAAAGGAAGAAATCCTTTCCCGTGAGAGGGACAGAGTCTGAGCACAGCTGTTCAGAGAGGTGGGGGAGTCTCCTCTGGTGATATTCAAACCTGCCTGGATGTGTTCGTATGTAGGGAACTTCTTTAGGGGTGTTGGATGGGGAGCTCCAGAGGTCCCTTCCAACCCCTGTGATTCTGTGATTCTGTGAACAGGAAACACACAATTCACTTGATCATTAGGGTGCACCATCCTTCGAGGTGTCTTCTTTGCACCCCTAAGAAATTTGTGTTGCTCCTGTCACCTCTAACAAACGAATGCCAGCTTTGCTGAGCAACTCTCTCTAATGCTGGCAGTTGACTAGGGAGATAAAATCACAGACTGACACAACTGCGGATTCGAAGAGGCTTTGAAGGGCACTGTCTCCACTGCTGTAATAAAAAGAAGTGGTATTGTGTCCAAAACATGTTGTAGTTGGCTCGTAGTAGGTGAAAAAGCTGCACAGATTAAATCAGACAGGACATGTTACGTGCTTATTCTGATGTACCCAGTGGAACTCCCTGACATTTGGTCAGGAAAGTCCTGCCCAGATGGACAAAGGTGGTCAGCACCTGCTCAGCATCTCTCCCTGAGCAGATTAAAACAGAGTGCTACCGGCTACTCGAATTGGAAGGACTGATGGAGTGCCTGGTGTTTTACTCAGTGATGACATGCTTAAGCCACATGGTGTTTGGCAATATATACTAGAACTTTAGATATCTGTGGGAAAAACCAATGGAACATCAAGTCGTAATTCACCTCCGTATTGTGACAAGTGCACCCTGTCACTGTTCAGTGTGCTGTGTTCTCTTATGATAAAGTTTAGAATTTGGCAGGCCCAAGCCTTGGGGTTACTAATAGTGCTGTATTAATATTGTATACTGCTGTGCATAATCAGATCTTTCTTAATTTAAATTCCTGTTAAAGTGGCGTAAATGAACTCCCACCATGCAGGCGGCTGGCACTCTGTAATGCCACTTTACCCATTACCCTGTCACTGTTCTACAGATCAGGGATTCTGGGGCCTCGAGTTTTGATGCTGCCAAAATGGAACTCAAAAGCTTTGAGATGCACTGCAGTTACATAAATAAGATTGGAGAGGAAAAAGTGTCAGTCCTGGGTTATTCTTGTTTTCCAACATCTTCCTACTTTTTGGAAGCCAGGTTATGTTCTTGCTGTACAAAGGAAGACAGTGAATTCTCTTTCTTAGAAGGAACATAAGAGTAATGGGTTCAAGCCTTAAACACTTCTTCTGTCAACAACAGATCTGAAATGACTGCATTACAGAGAAATATGAATAATCATTCTTTAAATAAAAAAAAGAAGAAACCTGTAGGTGGGAGAGAGGTGCTAAACAAGGACTACTGGGAAAGAGTGCAGCCATCAGCAGGTATAAAAGAAAAAGTAAACTATTATTTCTTATATAGACGTGAACCACAGTTTGCTATTCAGAGGGAGAGAGACTGAAAGGAGTAGTTTTAAGGTATATATAAATCATCTCCTCAGAGATGATGAAGCATGCTTCCAGAGCTCAAGGAAGAAATGAAAAAATCCTGTTTGATCGAGAAGTTGCTGAAAAGAATAGTTTTGAATGCAGTGTTTTCAAGAACTAGTGTGTTAGCATTCGTATGTTCCTGGGGAAAAAGAACCGTGTGTGGGGCTCAGTAAGATGACAGAGTGACTCGGAGACAGGCTTTGGAGTGCTTGATCTCATCCTGATGAAGGCAGTTGTGATAAATCGTAGAATCATAGAATCATCAAGGTTGGAAAAGAACACTAAGATCACTCAGTGCCACATCTCCATGGTTCCTGAACACCTCCAGGGACAGTGACTGCACCACCCCCCTGTGCAGCCTGTGCCAGTGCCTCACCACTTTCTGAGAAGACATCTTTCGTAATACTCAACCTGCACCTCTGCTGGCACTACTTGAGGCCATGAACGAGGCTGGTGAGCAAAAGTCAGCAGCACTCCCCCCTTGTCACGGGGTTTGGATTCTACATAGCAGGGATCTTCTGCATAAATGTGGCACCTCTGCAGGGAGCAGAGGTAGCTGGTATGTTGTTAAGGAGGTGGTTCAGAAGTGCCTCAGTCCTCTAATGACGAGTCCTTTAATTGTTGAATTCATCTTTTTGGGTGAGCAGTGAAGCAGTCTGAGATATTACTTTACAAGTAACCCACAAAGAGCAGGCTGCAAGAGAGAAACAGCTTGCAGAACGTCACGGATGATAAAACCATTATTTCAGAAGCAAAAAGGGGTTGGGAGTTGATGTGTATACTTGGGAACTAAGCCAGTGAGGATTTAAATGTTCGAAACAAAATGAATAAAAAACAACAGAACATTTAAAGAAGCTTATTTCTATAATAATGTGAAATGTTAAACACAGATTTACAAGCATAAATAAGAATTCGGGTCACAAAATGGGTTGAGACATCATACTGGCACCATTAAGTAGATGAAAGAGCTGCAGTCAATCTAATAGATAGTTCTCAGCTAGCTCTGAAGCCAGTGATACCATACTGCTTTAGGGATCCAAGAAATACCTGCTTTACCTTCCCACAGGGCCATAGTCAATGTGGGCCCTCCCTGTGAATGCCTGGAGCTGCATCAGCCCTGTTGCTATTTTCCTGGCCATTGCACACATCACAGTGCTCAGTTTTTACGGGGCAGGGAAAATGATAGGGAAAATATGAGGGCAGTGATCAGGGAGCTCCATAGTCATCCTGCTGAAATCAATGGCTGTATGAATTGTAGTTGCTAAGTTCCAGCCTGCTCCAGGAATTTATCTAGCCCAGCTCCTTTTTCAACCATGTGGGTGCTGGTTTGCCACCCTAATTCCTGGAGAGGAACAGGGAAAATCTCCCAGTTCAGGTCCTCTCTCTGTGAGTTACTGCTAGTAGAGCAGCTCAGGTTAAATCCTCTCATTCTGTTCTGCTAAAACCAGCTGGAGCACTGGCTTTGCTTGCCATCTCTTCTCAGATGTCCTTTTTCCTCTCCATCAGCAGAAGGCCCTGATAATTTCTCACTGCCTTGGTGTGGTGTAGATGCACAGGTTTACAGGAGGGACATGCAGAGCTGAGGAGGGGCTGTCTGATGGTGTGTGTCATGCATTTGCAATCTGCTAGCTCTTTGCTGTGACAGCAGAGGTATTAAAACCTGAAATCTAAAGGCTCAGTTAAGCAAAGCTTCTGCTGAAGTCCATCACTGAACACATGAGCATTTGGTAGGCATCAAACCTGGGGTTTCTTTCTATTGCGACCTGTGTATGCTTTGCCACATAGAGCTGGAGAGGTAATGTGGGGCCTGGAGCGCAAACACAGCCATCTCCTATGGGGCTTTGGCCTTGTACATGTCCACCTGTTAATCCTCCAGCAGGCTGTAAGCACTTTCTGATCACCAGACCTGCCCAGAGTTGTACCTTGCTGCAGTCAGGAGCTGCCGTCGGGTAGAGATCAGCATCACTCTCAGGTGCCACAGTGAGAGGTCCTGCAGCAGGGGCCTCTGTGACAGCCATCCCATGAACCTGCAGGTGGGAGGGATTGCACCTGCCCACTACTGCTTACCTGCCAGACCCCATGTGTAACTGCGGTGCAGTGTGGGCAGGTGGTGTGGGATATCTGTTCAGGTATACGAAGAATACGTTAGAAGGTGTATGTTTAATGTGGTAGGGATGCTTCCAGTTCATCTCACTTCTCTTTTTGCAAGTGAATACTTCCTACTTCAAGGCCTGTTCTAAAATCTGCCTGGGTTTTTCACTCATGTGAAATCACCTCGAGGCCTTTTGGGGTTTTTTTTGGTAGAGATAAAGGTTGTGGAAGAGAGGTGATGTAGGGAAGTCCCTGACTGCTGAAGAAAGCCACATCCATCAGAGTATAGAGAGATTCTCAGTGAGGTGCTGCCTAGTGTATTTGATGCCACAGGTCTTTCCTTCTCGATCTTCTATAGTGTTCACCACAGACTAGCTGTCTGAAGTACTAGAAAAGGTTTTCCCAGAATAACTTGTACAATTTTTAGGCTTAGGATTTCTGCTTTCTTTACTACAGTGGCATTCTGTAGATTTTGTCTGTGTTTGTCAGTGTAAGCTCTGTTGCTTGTTGATGATGGAGCCAATCTAGAGTAGCAGTGTTGGTGGGCTAAACTTGAACTGAAGCACCTTGGGATGCCCCATAAGGGCTGTGGGACAGAGCTAGGCCTAGTTCTGGCTAGCATATGAAATTACCAGTGCATTTTTGTGGGGAATATCACCAGAGAGGAGCTAGTAGTAATAGATGAGCTGTTCTTTGCAGAATAATATTAAAGATGTGGTTTAGTAATGTTTCAGCAGGAGCAGTGGCATTCTGCTTTAATACCTGTGACTGTGAAAGGTGTTGCTACCTGTTAGAAGCAAATTTTTCATTCAAGCCAGTAGTTCCCTCATTGCTACCCTGCAGGGTTTGACGATTAAAATAAGCTATTACATCTCTTTGAAAGTAGAAGAAAGTTCATGTGCATGGACAGATGTATTTAAGGTCAGGTAAAACGAAGCACCATTACATCTGAATTTACCTTTATACTCTCAAACTAAGCCTATGGACTTGTATTTGTGCGATTATTATCCAAAGGCATCTGCCAACCAAAAACTCAAGAAACAGAAAACACACTGCCTTGTTTTGCTCAGTGTTAAATGTAATGCCCTGCTTCCCAGACAGATTTTTCAGGTTTCAGTTCCCAACCATTGGTTCTTCTTGTGTAATTTCCCTGCTCAACCCAGGAGCCTGTAAGTACCCAGTGTTTGTTTTCTCCCTGGAAAAGCGCTTACATTGCATAAACTTGTCACTTGTCAGTCTTCTTTTTACAGAATAAAAGGTACTGACATTTCTGTAGTCTCACCATAGCCAAGGTTTTGGGTCTGTTTTCTACATTCTCCCCAGCTTTTCTGAGACAAGAACACACTCTGCACTAACAGAGGTCTCACAAGTACTGCATGCATTTCTCTGTTTCTCTTTGTTGCCCTCTGGTATTCACAGTTAAGGAATAAATTAGCATTTTCATCTGGCTGAGATCAGAATGGGAGCTTGTGTATATGTAAGCACCTGTATAAAGTGCTTTACAATAGTGCAGATCCTCTCTGGAGTCACAAACACATTGCCCTTCCTGCAGATAGATTTGCATTTATCATCTCTAAAGGCCCTGTACTTCATTTGACAGGCCCCAGCTTGCTGACAGTCTCCTCACCATGTATCTCCGAACCACTTTGTCACCTGCAAATGAGTGTAAGTGATCTTGTGGTTGCTTCCAGGGTGTTGGTGAGCCCATGCAGTAGTGCCAATGCCTGTTGGTGCAACCCCTCCTGTGGGGCACAGTCCTGGCAGACAAAGCATTCATACCCATAGCTGACATCCCCGTGCCCTATTTGTCCAGCTGCATCTCCATGCTTTAGGCCAATCAAGAGTCCTTCTGTCTTCGAAGTTTTGCTCCTAGCTTTGGCACTTTAGTGAAAGGGAGGAAATAGAATGTCCACCTCTTCAGGGGCTCATACATTTGGGACACAGACACTTCACAGCAAAATGGATGTGCAGACAACCCTTGTGGTATTTGAAAAGCCCTCATCTTCCTCATTCAGGAGGATACTGGAGAAAGCAAATCAGTTCATCACACCTCCCAAAATGGAACTGTCCTTCTGCCAAAACTACAGAATCGGAGAGCTTTGTTTCACAGCTGGACTGTTAATCTCATTATTACATTCATTTGTCACAGAGTGTTAGTGGAACCAAGTGAAAAGTGTTCTCGGCACAAGCTACTGAAAACCTAAAATGAAGAACTGAGTGATATTTGCTAAGCATCTAAAAGACATGATGGTAAGCTATGATGGATCTTATGGAAGGGTTGATCTGTGTGTTCTCAGAGTTCACGTTAATATAAATCAAATGAAAATCAGTTAGAAATCAAGCGTTCGATGAGCACATCTTATGTTTGTCTTTCAGATCTATCCATCGCTATTGGTATTACTTTTGTTGGTGATAACAAGGATAGGAGCAAAGTGGGAACTGGGCATGTGCGAAGTATAAGCTGAAGATTTGGTGAAGGGCTCTCTGCAGGCAGAAAGAAGAAATTAAGAGATTAAAAACTTGGTAGGTAAAGCCGTGCTGAGTTTTTGTGTTGTATCTCTGCAGGTTTAAGCCCTGAAGCCAGGGGAAGGTGTGCAGCTAAGTTCTGTGAGTGCTCAAAATTTACTCAGCTAGCACAGCACGGCCATGCTCATCTGTACCAGCATTTATGGTCCTCCAAGAGTGCTCTATTTTAAACTTATTTTGCTTGAGAGAGCTAGGTGTTTAAAAACTTTTAAAGCCATCACTAAAATAAAATACCCAAATGTACACAGGTTCAGCGTGCACTAATATGCTGAAGTCAGTAACTGTAGTCCTTGAAAGTGACATTCTCTTCGCTGTGAACGTGGTAGCAGTAGGCTGGTTGTCTGATGCAGTGACTGCAGTGGAGCTGCTGGTTTGGGTAAGCAGGAAGGCCTTGCCGGTGCGTTTGGATTCAATAGGCAAAACTCAGATTCTGACTCCAGAAAGATTCCTTTCTCCAGCATGATAATTCAGACCTATGTGTCTTCTCTCCAGTGGTGTTTGTAGGGCTCAGCAGGAGGAGGAAAATAGTGGCACACTCACTACCATTTATCTGTATGGTGGGGAGGCTGAGGAGCAGCACTGTCTCTCTGATTTGCCCGGGCAGCGTGCAGCTTACTGCTTCTGGGCAGCACAGAGCCAAGGATGTGAGTGGGATGGTGTCTATGGAGGCAGAATTCATAAAGCCCTTATATTTTCTCTCCCAATTCCTGGGCTTCAGAATAGCTTGCTAGCTTGGGAATGGCACCAGATTCAAGCTCCTCCTTTCTGTGTTGCGCAGCCCAAAAAATACTAAGCCTTCTGCAGGGACCCTTGCAGAGCAGGGCTCAGGGCTAGTGAGCGCATTCTGCAAAGGCAGAAAGAATCCAGATGGAGGTCGACGTTCCAGCTCAGCACCAGCTGTGCTGGAGACAGGCTGACTCAGGTCGAGTCTCCTCCAGTCTCTGCAGCTCAGAGCACGATAGCAAGAAGCCCAGTGCTCTGCAGATGGGCCAACTGGCACCCACACATGTGTCCAAGGACAAGCCACGGGTTGGTGGCAGAGCTAGGAGTAAAACCCAGATTTCCAGCACTCTGATGTCTTTCTTTATCCATTAGTCCCTAGGACACATAGCTCATCCTTTGGTGCTTTGTGAATTTCCAACTCACACACACTTAGGTGTCTGTTACTTATCACACCTTTCACAAACAGAGCCACTTCAGATAACTCTGTACTGCTAATTTAGTTTATACATTGGTGATTTCTTTGGCAGTTGGTTGTAACTGCCATGATCAGGTTTCCCTCCTTCTCCCTGGCCCTCGACTATTAGTGTACACCCACACAAGTCTGTCTCAGTTATTTGTGCAGGTACACCAGCATACCAAAACATCGGAACAAAACAGAGCTGTAAACTAAAGGAAACATCATATTGTCAGAGAGGTTGTATTTCCCAGGATGCGACATTAAATGCGTAATGAGGGCTTTCTGAAAACTGGGAATGTTCATCATACCCTCACTGCAATTCCTGCATCCCGTTTCCCCTGTGGGATGCGCAGGTCCTCCCTTCATCACTTTAAGCAGCACTATAAGCAGTCAGCCACTAAATGAAGCACTGTGGGGTCCCAGCACATTCCAGCTGTGAGGTCCGGTCGCTGCTGGCCTGGTTGTGCCGCAGAGTGCTGGGAGCTGCCAGCAGCATGCATCATGCACAGTGCCTGAGGGCTGCAGCAGGGACACTTCTCCAGCTGCTGCCCGGACAGATGGTGAGCTGCGTGGTGAGCAGAGAGCATGCGATCGCTTGGTGCCAAGTCTGGGACTCGGTTGCCAAATCTCCTGTGAAGTAGTGTGGTACAGATAAAATAGAGACATGAATTATAGTTTATGTTCACTAAAACTTTTGGTGCTTATAATCCTGCTGAGATGAAAATTTCCGCAGCACGCAGAGACCCTGAGGAACTCACCAGGTTTCCTGCAAATGTCTCCTTGGATCCCTGAGTCACACACACCTTCTTTCCCCAAAATGTCTGACTGCCAGGTGTTTGATGGCCTCGGGCTCCTGCCTGTTAGGAAATTGAGACTAAGCCTCTAAGTGTAAACCAAACCCTGACTTCAATAATAAACCTAGAATTATTCCTACTCATCCCACTTCACCATGCTCCTGCGGGCTTGGAGGAGACATGGGGTAGTTTGACTGACTGTGATAAAAGCAGTAATAAATATGTTACTATTTTTACCATTGAAGTGACTAGATTAAAAAAATCAGGAGCATAGCCCTAATCTGACTTCCAGTACAGAAAACCTCACTCCTTAAGCTTCTTTCTGGGGGATTCAGGCTGGGAACGGAGATGTGTTTCTATAGGCAAATCCTGAGGACCTCTGCAGGGCACTGAGGGAACACCCTGCTGTTTCATCGGCGTTGCGTATGGTATGTGGTGATGGAGGAGCCTACCCAGAGATTAATTCTTCAGATGAGATAGAAAGCTCTGTAAGCAAAGCGCTGAACTTCTTGAAGAGGCATGATGAATAGCGGGGAGGAGCAGTGATTCCCCAGTTGGATTTGGGAGCCCAGTTGCATTGGAGATCACTGGCAGAGAACATTTCTGCTAATTGTCCATGTAAAGAACTTAGAAAACCAGGTAGACCTTCCAACAACCTGCAGCTGGATAAAAGGGGAATGTTTTCTTGTGCACACGGGAGCACTTTAGAAATGTTCTGTTCCAAGCTAAAAACATGTGGTGTCCAGTAATTAATTGAATCCTTTGTTTTTTCTTATTCCTTGAGTGTTATATATATATTACACTGAGAAAAGTGGAACTTGGAATTGACTCTGTCTTTCCATCCTTGAAAGTAATGAGGCTTCCTTGGCTGCTGGCTCTGGCTTTGTTACATGTTTTGGCAGATGGTAATAAGCTTTTCCTAAGAGTTAAAGTATTTTTGTTGGTTTTTGTTTGTTTGCTTCATTGTTGTTGGTTTTCTGTATGTGTTTTTGTCTTTTTGAAATTCAGTCACTGCCTGCTTTTCTCTTGGGCTTATTTTCCTTCTTTATTTCGGCATTTAAGACTCAATTCACCCACCAGAGCCATGGGAGTACTTCCCACCACAGGAACAGAAATGAACAATTATCTCAACTACTGTGGGAAACATTTTTTTTGCTCCAAACAGACTTTTTTTTTCCTCGTGGAGAATCATCCAGTAGGGTTCCATGCTCTAAAACCATTACCATTTCCATACAAAACAGGCTATGCTTTTGATTTGTTGCCCTTCAGAGCTCCCTGGCAGGGAAACAGTTCTGCGTTCAGTGGGGATGCTGTGGGTTGGAATGTGAGGCCAGGTTTTGAATTGCTTCATGTTTCCATTTCAAAGAGGGAATGTGTTGTCTCTGGGTTTTGGCGATATAATGGAAGACCTTCAGGTACAGGAGATCAAAGTGAAAATTCCTTAAATTGGATGCAAAAGGAAAATCCCGATTTGCTTCTTGACGTTTTATTAAGTTCAGTGGTGCAAATATGTACAGCAGCTGTCTTTTGTTGTGCTAATTCTGATGGAATTGGCCACTGAGACACCATTACAAACTGTTTCTGAAAACTCCTCATCACTGTCCTTCCTGCCCACAGCAGCCATCTGGAAGAAACCACTGCCCATATTGTCTGCTAGAAAAGAAAACGGTAATGGCTGAAATTTTCTGTGCTGTGTGTCAGTCTTTATAGTTCACTGACCTGCTTCTCTTCTACCAGCAGCATGGCCAGGCTATGATTTCCTTCTTGCTTTGTGAGTGTTAGAGCTCTGCTGAATTGTTCATTTTGGCTGTTCCAAATGTAACCTTCAGGTTCCTGGTGCCGGAGGTTAGAGCCCCAGCAAATGATGACAGAACAGCCCGTGCACTTCACAGCCTGTGCTGCTGAAGTGCTTGGAGACCGGTGGCAAGTGAAGTTATCTGCCAGGCTGTAACACAGAGCAGAACAGAGCAGACCTGCCACCATTCTATCACCAGGGCAGTGATGGCAGTCCAAGGCCCAGGTAACCTCTTCATCTACTCTGGAGTTGTGGATTTTTGCAGGGTATCTACGATTCTGGCCACAGCAGGATATGAAATACATTCACACAATTGGATGTTAGTGCCCTTCTGGAATCAATAGCAAATTTTCCATGGAATCAAGTAAGTTGCAGTATTTTGTTGTACAGAAACTAGCGTCAGGATTGTGCTTCAGCAGTGTTCAGTAGCAGCACGTACTGGGGGAGGATGAGGGGACTTGGATGACTCTGCTTCCAACCCCCAGGGATCATAGAATCACCAAGGTTGGAAAAGACCTTGAAGTTAATCTAATCCAACCTGGAAGAAGCACAATCTTCCTCTACTCAGGACTTCATCCTTTGCACTAAGCCAGTATTGCCAGTTCCAGAGCGTCAGACAACTGCTTTGAGGAACATTTCAGTACACAGACATTTGTCTATGTGAAAACAATGAGCTGTTCAGAGAAAGTTACATTTGTCATTACCTTAGGCTAAACCAAATTGTAGAGCAGAGCAATTTTTTACAGACATGATATTTAGTGGCAGTTAAACCCATTTACAAGCTGATCTGGAGAGCAAAATTTTGTAATTGCACACATGGTTGTTTACAAGGGCCTTGGCATAGAAAGTAAGAGGAGAACTAGTAAGGGCTGAGCAGCGCTTGGTATGAATAGATATGAATAGCTGAATAATGGGGTGAGGTTAAATTAGCAGGGCTTCTCTAATTCAATCTCATCTTGCAGTAAAAGAGAGACCCAGCTATACCACCAGCTACCAGAACTTTCTACTATACGCTGAGAAAAGGAATTTACTACTCATTTAATCTGCATTCAGATGAAAAGACATTTGCCTTATTATTTTTAATTCCATCATAAATTTGGAATGATATTCCTTCCATGACCTTGTTATAATTAGCAGTAGCTATTTCTTGTTAATGAGCTATTACCTGCAAATCCCCATAATTCATCTGACAGGCTGACAGCCTGACTAATTAACAAGGTTTGACCAGTATCTTGAGCCCTCTGCAAAAGATTTTCTTCTCTGACACTAAAAAATGTTCTCTGAGGTTCCATATATAAATATATCAAGCACTGTAAATGGTTTCTGCAGCGAGGTTGTAAAATCACCCTGCCAAGATGCTTGTCTGTAACATTCATCCCGAATAGAGACCGTTTCTTGGAAATCCTGTTTTGCACCACGTTTATCCTGTGTTTAAAACTGTGCTGACTACAACAATGGTTATAAATCCCAAACAATCCACAGTGTCACTTCTGGGTGGCTTAAAAAAAAAAAAAAAAAGACTTTGAAATAGGGAACACAGGACCACCCTCAAAAAGAAACCTTGAGAGCTCTCTGCTTTTGGCAAACAAACTGCAGAAAATGCACTTGCCTGTCGCCAACAGAAATCTCGTGATGATGTAGTTTTTAATTTCTTATTTCTGTAGAAGAACCGTTCTGACAAACTCATGATTGTGGCACACTCCTTCCCTTGTGCAATCAGTGGAGCACCTTTACCAGTCTGCTTTCTCTGGTAAGTGCCATTCTCACTACAGGGCCTAACGATACACTGCAGTCCTGCTGGGATCTGTCCTGTTGTAGTGGTGTCTGGAGTCAATGCTCTCTCTTTCCTCAGTCCAGATAATCACAGAATCATGGAATCATTAAGGCTGGAAAGGACCTCTAGGATCATCCAGTCCAGCCACTCACCTACCACCAATATTGCCCACTAAACCGCGTCCCTCTGTACCATGTCTACACATTTCTTCAGCAGCTCCAGGGATGGTGACTCCACCACCTCCCTGGGCAGCCCATTCCAGCACCTGACCACTCTTTCAAAGAAGTTTTACTTAATATCCAAACTGAGAAGTTGCAGTGTAGCCCATATCCATAAAAGGGTAATCTCAGTTCATTAAAGTAGTGTGAGTATTACAGCACCTTCTTCTCACAGCACTTCTGTTGGCCTAACATAGGAGTCCTGATGTAGGCAAGATCCATTTTTGCAATGTGATATAGCCACAATATAAATGTGATATAACCACGATATAAATGTGATATAGCCACGATATAAATGTGATATAGCCCCCCATTTAGGTTTTTTAAGCATGCAGGTACACCCCTAGTATTCACACTTAGATTTGCATGCTTTTAAATATTCTGGTGAATGGGGGTTTCAAAGGAAGTTGTTCTTGTATGAAATAGAAGTCATGTGAAGCACTGTACAGACAGCATCGCTGAAAACATTTTCAGCTTTCAAGGCTTTTTAAAAAATTATTATTTTATTTGTTTCTGGGAAGGTGGTGAGCAGCTTTTGGCTCTGTAGACAGCACTCCGACCTCATGCAGACTAGATGTCCCCCTTTCCATCTGATGGTGGGAAGAGTTCAGCTGGGGGCGTTGCATCCTTTATATGAATTCTGGGCATTAGGGCAGTGGGAACATGTTCCACTGTGGGAACTGCATTGTCCTCAGCTGCAAAGGCTCTGAGCGTAGCGAATGACATGTAGATTAACTTGAATGCAAGTGATGGCAGCTCTCTGCTGATGGAGGTAAAAGGCAACAGATGTGTCTTCCACTGATGATTTCCAATAGGTAGAGCACACACTTAAAGTACTATTAGTTTATGGGAATATATTGTGGAATGGATGAACTTCTCCTTATGATAGGGGACAGTGTGATCAATAAGAGGCTAACTGCTGATGGCTGCTAGGTCTGAGAGCACACTTCTTGGATAAAATGTGTCATTAATCTTCTTGCAAAGCACGTTGCTGTTGTAGAACATGAGACATGTCTGCATAGGAATAACATCAAAATCCAAGCAGTAAAAGCTCTGAAAGACAAGCGAGCTGTGCTGCTAGCATGGCTTCCACCTCCAGTTTCAGCTACCTACTCAGTGAGTTATTGTTATTGTATTTGTAAGTAACTCTCTGCAGACAATTTACATCTTAACCAATGCAGCACATTTGTTTTGTGACAGCTTTAGCACCCTGTTTACATATAATCTGTTCAGACCCCAGGGAAGAGCTGCTGCTGTGTTATTCTCTCATCACTCAGGCACCCCTCCATCTCTCTGCTCTGCTGAGCAGGCAGCAGCAGAGAGCAGCCTCACGCTTGCACCCTCACCCTCGGCTCACAAAGGGAACATCCCAGGTTCACAGCATGACTTGGAGGAAATGCAGGACCCTATCAGGATAACCTAGCTCCATTCTCCCCAGAGTTCAGCCCTCGACCAGCCCCTTCTCTCCCAGAAGGCTGCCTGCCTGGGATGCTCCATCCTTCAGAATGGACTTAGTGGCAGCTGTTTCTCAAAGGAGATACGCTTTTCTAGAGCACTGAAGTCTGTTCAGGCAGGACACAACCTAATGTGCTGTAAAGCTATGGAGAGTCAGGCCTAAGCAATTTGTACCCATCCTGGGCTCCCACATCAGCAGAGCTCCAGCAGCTCCCGCTCAGCAGCTGACAGCCCTGGGTGCTGGTGTCAGTGCACTGTCACCATTGGCCCAGTCCAGGCACGACTGGCTGTGTAAGAGCCTACAGCTCCAGGAGTGCCTGTCTTGCAGAAGGCTTAAGGCACCCACCTCACAAAATACAGGAAAAGCATCAAATGAATGCTTGGTGTTCTTTCAGGCAACAAAACGCAGATCAAAGATATCTCAGTGGGAGAACGAACAGCTCTGGGTCTCTGTCCAAGTGTGTACTGAGCCTAAGAGGTAACTACATGGATAATAACAATGGAAGATTTTATGTGGATGTATTTGAAACCAACAGGAAACTGGGCAACAGGAAGCCAGTCCACTGGTCTTTGTCAGAAGCTAACTTTTGTGTGTGACTTTTGGTAATGATTATGCTTCTGTATCTGCAAGGAGGTGATCATGAACAGAGCAATTGCAATTGTGTGAGACTAGGTGCTGCTGTTGATGTCTGTGTGCAGTTGGTCAAAATCCCAGGTGATAAAGTGATTCTGTTCCCAGATGGGGTTCACCAGCAGCAGCGCTGGGATGCAGTGTGGCCTGCTGCCTGGGGAGCCCTCCTCGTGCTGACTGCTGAAGGGATGGGGTGCACTTCAGGGGAAGGATCGCTGTTTTCCTTTGGCATCTGTCCCACTTACTGCCAGAGAAAAGACAGGGGGATGGATGAACTTTTGGCCCAATCCAGTATGGCTGTTTTTATGTTTCAAGGATACTGTTAATTATTCAAGAACATAGAAGATGATAGTCTTTAGAATAGTACAGCATCAGTGACGAATTATAATAAACTCAGACAACTGCACAGGTGCTGTGGATTTAATAAGCAGTCAAGACCTGGTCATGTCCCCTGTCATTCCAAATGCACTTTTAAAGTGTGGCTTTAATTTCGGTGTAAGATCTCATCCAGACTGAGAGCAGTGCCCCATATCATTTGTTAGCAAAGTGCCGTGTGTACTGGAAGTGCATCTGTGAAGAGCTTGATGTGGAAGTGAAAGATGGCAAAGACTTTAGAAGCATTAATGAGTTGGAAGCAGGTCAGCAACAGAGTTGTAGCTCGTTAAAGACATCCTCTTGGTTCAGAATAATTGCCAGTGTATGTTGGGCAGACATTCTCAGAGCAGCACAGCAGACTCAGATGAACAGAAAAATCAGAAATGAGTCACAGAAGGTCCACTACCCTCTGCTGCTTGGAGGAGGATGGGAAAAAGGCCGTTTTTAGCATTGCCAGCCAAAGTGATGTTTTCATATTTGTACGGCTTTTTAAAATTCTAATCTCTCCTTTGAGAATTGGCTCATCTATCTGAAATCCTTGTATGTATAATTTGATTGGGCTACATCTTCAGCCCAATTCCGGAGAGCTGTCTGTTTACAGCAAATGGGAATCTGTCTAATTTATCTTATTACTCCACTAAGAAAGCAGCCATACCATTCTAGACCTTCCCTCAGGCCAGAACTGCCAAGAGAACTCTGAGTAAGGATTGATTTACTGATAAGCGGATTTTCATTCAAGCCTGGGGACCGCTTTTGTATTTGTTTGTTCCTCTACTTAACCTAAAACTAATTTAAGAAATTTCATGTTTTGTATTTTGAATAACTTTTCTTCTGCAGATAAATTACTAAAATGACCTTTCCCCAAATCCTATTAGTGACCCCTACATTTAAAGGGTAATAGTGTTTCTTCCTATCTGTAAAACAGGAGAAAAGTCAAACAGTGTGTATAGAGTCACAAGAAAGAAGATTTCATTAGATGTGTGAAATTCCAGAGATAAGAAATGTGGTGAGATTAGATTTGGACAACAGCACTTCAGTAGCCAAGTCTGCAGAAAACAATAACAAAAAATCCTGCGAAAACAAAAACATATTTTTTTAAAAAATAGAAAAGTATTTTTGCGAAAATTCTTTATAGGTCCCCAAAGTTTTATTAATTAAGGCCTAGGTCATCTTGCACTGTTTAGATGAAGTATATCACAAAGATGGTATAAACTGGGAGCAGTTACCACTAGAACTCGATGCAGTCATACAAATTCTCCTTTATCTGAACATTTTCCATGCCATTAATCCCATCAACACTAGTCCATAGATTTTCAGAGCTTAAGGAAAAACAATATTGTTAGTTCATTTGACTTCTTTTTGCTTTTTTTTTTTCATTACAGGCAATTGAATTTTCAGTAACCCCTGCATTGAGCCCAACACAACGTGTTAAAAGAAGTGATATGGTTCAGAAAGTCAGCAGGCTTTAGTCTGAGGCTGTTGAGGGCTGGAGAATTCACTAGTTCTCATAACCTGTTCCAATTGCTCTTCATGTTCGCCGTCCCAGCTTGGTGCTTTCTTTGCAATGAGGACTACTTGCTTCACCTTTCAGTTCCCCAAATGCCTTCTCTGCTGTACTTCCATCTCTTGTGTTTCCTCCCAGTGAAGTCCTTGTACACCATTGTGCAGCACCTCCTGATCCTCCTTTTGACAGCCTGATCACACAGGTACCTAGTGCCTTCCATAAGGCCTCTCCCTGGCCCTTCCAGGCATTCTGCCCCATTCCTTTCATTGGCTGCACCAACATCTCAGAACTTGGTGACCATAACGAACCTTGCCACTTCATTAAGGAAATTTTCACAGAATCATGACCAAATGGTAAATCAAGAACTTGGCTCAGTAGGTGGAGTGGTGTTCACTGAACTCCTGTCGGATGCAGCGGGAGCCGGACTGTGCCTCTTCACAGGCGAGTAAAGAGAAGAAGCGTTGTTCAGCACTGGATGCTGCCAGGCAGTTCAGTTAAATTTGCTACAGTCAGCCAGTCCACATTTGGCATACAAAGAAATTGCACACAACTTGCTGAAATGTAATCACTGAGTCACATCATTGAGTGCTTAATCTCTAGGAAAGTTAACTTTTTCGACACAGGGTAGAGCACATCAGCAGGATTCTTTCTTGTTTATTCCCAGGTGCTGGTAATGCCTTCTGCTTCTCTTGCGAGAGAGATTGTGGGCAATGCTACGGGAGTTGCTTTGATGTCATCTCACATTGCTTTTACAAACGCATCAAAAATGCAAAAGCACAACTTGTTTTCTTTAGCACAACAAAGGGATGAGTACACTTAAATCAGAGAACCTGCCAATAGCAGCATCTGAGTTTGCGCGCCTCGTTGTTAGACAGATCTCTGGGAGCTTTAAAACATGGTGCCATCTAACAAAACCCTCAGATGCTGCAAATGCACCCATTCCCCTTAGTGCAGTTGGCAGAAATCTATTAGATTAGCAGCTCTTCCTTTGGCAGCTGTGCCAGTAGGAATAAAATGAAAAGGCTGTGCCAGTATTTACTGACCGCACAGCTGCATTCTCAGGCAGTTACAAAGTCAGTCCCTAACGTGCCTCCTGTGACAGCTGGGCTCCAGCTCAGCGTCCTGATTTCCTTAGTGCCCTCTTCTCGATGTGTGATGTTCCTTTGAAGCATCACTATTTATTCATTTGACAGTTGCAATGTCAGTGACAAGGAAACAGAACGAGTGGCTGTAGCTTTGCAAAAATGAGTTGGAACTGAGAGTTGAGTTTTGAATGGTTTGTTCTCTGCGCTACTCCAAGGAGCACTGAGCTGAAGACAAAATGTCTTTGTGTAGTTGGGTCATGTACGTTAGAGGGTCATTGTCTGCCCTTCAATGTTAATGCTTTTTCTGACAAATCAGCAAGGAAATGGGAAGACTAGCCTGTAAGGCATCAGTGGTATTTTTGCTTCAGTCACTTGATTTGACATTTGTTTTTCAGAGGATCTGTCCAAGAATCCGTTCCCGCTCTTCCCCTTAGCCTCTTTTGACTCCACGTAGAGATTCTCGCCAGTATTTCTGTTCGTTCTTTTTGATAACCTCTAAAGCATCACCCTGGAAGGTGAGAATAGGCCTGTCTAAAGAAGCAGATTCTTTGTGATCTTTGCTGTCAGCCTGAAAGGCACTGAAGAAGCTTCCCAAAATCCTGTCTTTATCGCTTCAAATCAGTCTCACCTGAGCTACCCAGAGCATTTGCATCTGCAGGCAAATCTTCTAATAGAAGAGGATGGGAAGGGAATGGAAAAGGTCCAGAAGTGAATGAGGTGACCGAGCAGGTGCGATTTAACATAGCTGTAAGGAATCATAGGAGACCTTTTATCTCGTTCCTTACACAGATGCTTAAGGATTTTTTTTTAACAACCAAAATGAAACCATGGGACTGTGAACATAACTGAGAGATTTGTGTATCAGATTTCTGTTCACCTGCAACTGGACAGTCATTATCTGCTTTCAAAACACTGGCAGCTCAGCTAATGAGCCTCTTTTTTCAGAGAAGAAAAGGAAATCAAGCTGCATTTTCTACATTCTTAAATCCTTTCAAAGTCCCTGATGAAAAATGTGGAATTTTCTAGCTGCTGGCAGCTTAGGAACAGGAAAACAGGGTAATCCAACAAGTAGCCAGATTGGAAGAAAATAAAGGGTAATCTCACAAACAGCTTCTGTGCCTATTCACACCCTTCTGATCACAGAGGCAGCAGGTCATCTTCTCTCATATGGGGGTAGGGCTCTTACTGCTAGGGTCAGTCCTGAAGATGCAAGAACAAGTGGATGAGAAATGCTGTGCTTTCCTAGATATCTTAATACTTCAGAAATATTTGATCAGAACAGTAATGCAAACGTATTTGATATAATTTTGGATTTTGGAAAAACAGCAGTCTAGATTTCTATTATCCCCCAGTGATAGGCTTTATCAGCTTTCTTAATAAATGGGCTCCTGAAGTGCTTGTGTAGAATCCCAAAGCTGCTGGGTACAGCTGGAACTGCATTGTCTCTCCCAAGAAAAACATGTGCAGGCATTATGGTGGAAATGAAATAATGGTAAGTCCAAATCACAGAAAGCTGAAGCAGAAAGCTGAAACAGAGCTCTGAAGCAGCTCAGAAAGTCAGTGCGAGCTTTGTGTGTGTGCTGAGGGTACAGATAACCTGTGGCTGATTGGTGTGTAAACACAGTGTGTGTATTGGTGAGTACATAAATTCCAGGGGAACTGTCAATAACAGTGTCAGTGCACCCTTACTAATAGCCTACTAATTGTTTGCTGGTTTCTATTGATCTTTACATTGCATAAAGTCAAGATCAATTTCCTGAGTAATGCTTCTGACATTTGTTAGCAATATCCAATATAATACCTGATCTTAGGTTATCCTGCCTGAAACTGACAACACTGTGAATGTCCACTGATCAATACATTGCCAAATAATGTTTCAGTAGCACCTCCTGGAAAAAGCTGTTTGTCTCATAGAAGCTCCAAGCCCTGCAGGAGCTCTTTTGAAAGTGCAGAATGAGGAGACCCTCTTTTCCTTCCTTTCCCCTCGCATGTATCCATCCAGTCTCTGTAGAGTTGTTGCATTGCCAGGGGCTGTTAAAAAAAAAATAAAAATAAAAAGTAATAATAGTATAAAGATATATGCAGCAGCTGTATTTAAAAACTGGGTATTATAGGAGAAGAGTTTGATGTGGATTCTGTTAAAATATGAGGGCTGCTGGAAAGTAATGCCTCCTGTTTTATTCTGTTGGCCCATGATAGCAGAGGTGGATGTTGGTGGCATGGCAGGAGAGGTTGAACCTTCCCACCAGTGTTCCATTGCATCATGTGGCCATGTGCCAGATGGCAGCAGAGGGGCAGTCTGGTAGAGTGGTATATGATATGAAAGTACAGATGAAGCAAAGGGGTGGAATTGAATTCCTCCATGCAGAAAAAACAGCACCTACTGACATTCATTGATGCCTGCTAAATGTTGATGGTGACCAAACAATGGATGTGAGCACAGTGAGGCAGAGTGTGGTGTGTTTCAGCAGTGGTGATGGCAGGAGTGGTCTCCTTCACTGGTGCAGATTTGTATGAGCACAGCATGCAGGCTTCTGTTCATCACTGGTGAAAATGCAATGCTAATGACGGTGACTGTATTGAAAAGCAGTGTTTTGTATCTGAGAATTTTCACTATCCATTAGTGTTCTTGTGCAGTTCCCATGGAAATAAATAAATGGCATTACTTTTGAAGTGACCTGTTTATCTTCTAAAAATGCATGCTGGGACTTGGACTAGATAGTAAATTGGATTACAGTTCACTGTGGGTTGTTTGCAGCAGTTTTCTCAACCAACACCATCTTGGCATGAATTCTGTTGGGACTTCATCCACAGCTGTCCACTGAGGCAATGGAGAGGAGAGCAGTCAGCCATGATTCCTTCCATAGACCCATTCTCTAGCCCCGTAGCTGATTCTTTGCCAACAGTGCTTCCTTGCAGGAAGCTGAAAGGTTACATTATTCTTTTCTATTATCGGTATCTCCAAGAGTTAAAAAAAAAAATAAAAATGCATGAGATAGTTTGAAAATATATATAAATGCCAGAATGGTCTTCAGGCATTGCTGGGGCACTTCTTCATACTTCAATTAGATCACTGAACTTCAGATTTCCCTGTAACCATCAGGATAAAACCTAACATTCTCCTCTGGCTCTGTGCCTAAAGGAGGCAGAGCTCCAGAGTACATGCCTGCGCACACAGTACAGTTGCAAGAATTGGCATTGGTTCTTTTTGCTCTTCTGAAACTTCAGCATCATTGGATGCTCAACAGAGAATGTGATTTAAAGCAGAGCTGTTTCTGCTCACTTGTCTCTTGCTCTCCCTGTGTCAGCAAGGTGGATAAAGGAGAGGGCGCAGATCTGAGGTACCTAGAAGTGCTAAGGGAGGCCCAGGCACAGTGCTGTCCCAGCCTGTTTCCTCCTCTCATTTGCTGCTTTGGATGCAATGGTTTGGTGTTCTCCTGATGGGAGAATAAGAATTGCAAATCCAGACAGATACTGGAATGCTTCTCCTGCCCCCAGATGGAAGGGCCCTACTGAGAAAGGTCTGTGTGAAAATTCTGCACTGACTCTGAAGAACATGGTAGCGTGTATCGAGGATTCTGCAGGCTTCCTGAGGTGGTTAAACAACAGCCATGTACTCATGAGAGAAAAATAAGACTAACGTGGGTCAAAGCACATTGAAATAGCTTGTTTTCCTCAATTTTGTGCATTGAGAAGGAACTATCAAAGCACTGGTGTTTTGCCATAGGCCATGTTCTATCTCAGTGAGAATCTTTTTTCCTCTTCCTCCCCACCACTACTCCCAGTAGATCAGCTTGTATTTGGGATCTGGGCATCTCACACCAACAAGTAGTTACAGGATCATAGCCTGATGTTCTGTCTCCTCATGTTGCTACGTGTAATAAAAGACATAAATGCCTCAACACAAATATAGTTGGACTTGAAAACCTACCTCTGGGAAATGCCAGAATGATAGACATTAGGCTTACATTAAAAGCAGTAAGATACTTCTATATTTCCCTTTGCTGTAGGTCTTAAAAGCAAATTTGGTTCTGGAAAACAAGGATCTTTGCAGCTGGTCACCAGTCTTCAATTTTGGTTAAGCAGCCAAGCCTGCTCAGTTGTTATCAAGGACGCTGACACAGAGGAACAGCTAAGGACGTGGAAAATTCCCCAGCAAGAAGTCGATGGATACTAACGATAAGTACAGAAAAACTCTGTCATCTGGTGACATGCTGCGTGCAGGATTGGTTTCTCATTACTACAAGCCAACTCATGTAGAACTCGCAGTTTGCCCTGTGCCATAATTTATCCACTAACGCTCTAAACAGATTCATAAAAAATGGTAACCGATCCATATCTATCACGTTTTATGTCTGGGTGAAGAATATGAGTATTACTTTTATTAAGTTTCATGAAATATCTGCTCTTATATTCCAAGTGAATGATGGCTCTTTGCCAGAGGTTTTTCTTTAAGGTGGGTTGGAGCAGTGCAGAGAAGGAGGGGTGCTGAAGGAGAGAACAGATGATTTGGTATGATTTTTATCTTGCTGAGGACAAAGGAGCTATAAGCCCATCTTGCCCTGGGGAAGTGCACGCAAGAGGCTTTCTGGCATAGCCAGAGCCATCTATAAGAGGGCAATATTTTTGCAGGGCTTCTCAAACACATTGTGCCCAAACAAATGGATCCTGACAGAAGGCGTCCTGTCACAGCTAAGCTCTCTCCCAAGCAGACCTGCCAGCCAGTTTCACCCCACAGCTTTTCTGAGTACTGGATCAGAGATTACAAAGCAATTCCCATTCCCAAAAACACAGAGACTCACCCTCTTTCCAGACGTGCTCTTGCCAAAGCACAAATCAATGGGCACAACATGAGGGTCAGTAAGAACAGCATTATGAGCAGCGACAGGGAGAGCTGGTCTTCATTGCCCATTCTGGCCTTAAAAATCCATGATGCCTGCAGAAAGCCTGCAACTACCGGGGGAGCAGGGCACTGTTAGCCAAGTGAATCCTGGCTGTTACTAAAACAACACCAATTAAACAGCAGGAGAGGGCTTCAGTGTTCTGAGTGAATCGTGACGACTTGGAGAGGCGATGTGCTGCGTGATGGGCTCGGGTAGATTTCCAGGACCTCTTTATTACATCAACCTGAACATTGGGGTGCTCGATTCTTTTTCTCTAGCCATTGTGTAATTGCACGGACTGTGGCTGTTTCTCCTGTTCTACACCACAATGTGTGGAAAATTTGGGTCAAAATCCACAGTGCAGCAGCAACAGGGCTACTCCATCTGGGGTTATTTAGGGAGATGCACAAAGCAAACATGCAGTGTCAGTTTGTGTTCCAGCACTGGGAATGCAGGAATGCACACAGTAGGCCATTGTGGACAAGAATAAAGTTCAAATTTGTGTTTTCTTGCAAAATGCAAGGTATATAAATAAATCACCAAGTCATTCATCAAAGTCATAAAGCAGTGTTGTATCTAAGATCCTAATCTGAAAATGCATGTATGTGTACTTAACGTGATCAGCAGGATTATACACGTGTTTCAGACTGCTTAGATGCATTAGCTTTGGGAGGGCTGGCCTCCGACTGCATGAGAGAAAGGGTCTGATGGTCACTGAGCACGCAGTGCAAACCTCACATATGCTTGGGAAAGCATTTTCTGAGCAATTTGCACATTGGTTCTCTTTGCTGGTTGTTCTGAAGGTATATAGCTAATGACACGTGTGAAACTGTATTTCCACCACATTTTCAGGCTCATTATCTTAAGAGGTTTAACTGTGCCTGTTGTACAGCTTTTTAGGGAAGGCTGCGGTTAAAAGCAAGCTGTCTGTCACATCCAATTTGCTCCCAGTCATGTTTGTGTGTGTTGCACGTGTGTTTAAAAAGTCTTCATAAAATCTGCCATAGTAGTCTTTGGGCCAGAGCCAACTGGAAAGCCTTGCTGTGTCCGTCTGCTTTTCCTGTTCTGTTCAGGTCAGCACTATTGTAATTGTGATGTGTACCACCTTCGGCTGTTCTTGCTTCTTATCTCTGTGTATAATCTTCAAAGCCTACGCAACATGCAGCATCCACTTTGTGTCAGCTGGAGTGGGACTTATTTCATGCAATTTTGTCTTTTTTAATCAAAAGGAAATTTCCTGCAAGGCATCATTAAAGTAATTGAAGGAATTTATTAACTAAATCTATTAATTGTGTAATGCTTTGGGGTAAAAGCACGAGTGTGCCTGCAGCTGGTGGCCCTGTGGGACTGCCAGTACAGTTGGCCGTGTGAGCCTTTGCCAGCCCACATGTGGGCAGCAAGCAGTGCAGCAGGGTGACCAGCAGTGGGGTCATACAGCAGAGCTTCAGTAGCTGCAGGACGGTCTCTGGTTTCCCACAGCTCTTACTGCCCCTTTTCTGCTGTACCTTGGCCTCCTTTCCTCCTGCTCGTCAGAACTGTGGAATTGCTGATCTGTGACTCTGTTCATCGTAACGTTCAGTAAGGAGCACTGGCTGTATGCTCCCATCCTGGCCGTGTCCTGGCTGTGGGCTCTGCTTCTTCCACAGCTTGGGAACAGCTCCTTGCAGCCCCCTCAGGAATCACTTCCCCCAGGCTGTGGCTTGGAAGCAGCTCCCTGGCTGCTGCTGGGATGCTGCTGGAGCCCCTCCCAGAACTTTCTCAGCAGCTGGGAGGTATCTGGTGAAAAACGAGGAGATGCAGAAGCACTGGGTAACGTGGAAACAGTGTCCTGTGAGAAAGCCTGCTTGTGGTGCTTTCATCAGTGCTGTTGAGTGCAGGCTGTGTCTTTAGACCCAGCCCTCCTGCCCTCCCCCTCCCCTTCTGAGAGGCCATTGTTGATGTCAAGTCCTTCTAAAATTTTAAACAGTGGCAATTAGCACAGAGTTTTGGCTAGCAACCCCCAACTGAAGAAGGCAGCTTTGCTGTGTCTTGCCTGACTCCAAATCCATACGTAACATTCAGGTGTCCCTTGTGCTGACAGAATGCTCATTAAAGCGAAAGTTTGGTATGTGAGCATTGCCTGAACCCCACCAGGGACGCAGGAAGTGTTTGCGTCCCTCAAAAAATGGAGGCAGTGGTTCCTAAGTGCCTCCTAACTGCTGCTTGCTGTAAAACAGATCTTGGGCTACTGGAGGGGATGTGTGTGCCTGCGTGCGTGCCCATGGAAGGTGTACAGAAACACAGCACTGCCTTTGTGCTGCTCAGCAGGGCATGGGGGCTCTCAGCATCCCTGAGTGCTGTCCCTCCTTGCCAGCAGCAGGTTGTTGGTGGGGCAGCCTTGGAGAAAAGGGGCGACAGCAGTGCTGTGGCTCTGTGCTGCTTCAGGGCAGGTTCAGGAGCTGAAGCTGAAGAACAGACATGGCCCTGGGAGAGTGGTTTCCGTGGTTAATTTTCTCTTTTGTGTTACTGATTTCTCTTTTCATTATGTTTGAAATTGATAGGGCTTTGTTCAACGTTTGTAGCCAATAGCAATAAGCAAGAGAGATGAGACTTTGCAGGGAGATGGGGGGGGGGGGGGAATAAAAGTTGTGAGAAAATGAAATGACAGGGTCATGGTGAGAATTAGAGGTGTGCAGGAAGGAAATGTGTACCCAGTGTGCTTTGATGAGAAGTTGGAAGAGGAGACTGCGATAGGCAGGGAAGCCCTCAGAGACCAGGCTGGCACGTCTGGAGCATAGCTGGTGTGAAACAAAAGAAAATTAAGCCATTTCTGTGTCAGATGAGGGTATTTAGGAGACAACTACGGTTTTCTTTCTAGAGTTGAAGGAATCTGAGCATGTTTTCGTTGGGGAGGGCACAGAATACACTGCCACCCACACCTATGCATCTGCACATGGGACAGTAACTACCAGCACTGGCTCCTAGCCGGTCTGCTGCTGTCATCTGTGGTCATGTCAGGCCTCACTGCTCAGGCTTCCATGGGGAATCGAATCCACTGCAACAGGAGACTTACCATTCAGAGGCTGTGTGCAAGCAGAAGCATTGTTGCTTTACTATTCAGTAATGGTTTCTCCTCTCTGTTCAGCTGTGGTCCCAAAATGCAAAAAAAAAAAAAAAACCTCTTGATGCTGAGGAATGAGCATGTTTTCAATTTATTAAGAAAATAGGTTGGAGGATGCGTTAAAAGACTTGTGCAGGAAGCCACTTTCTCTTCACAATAAGGCAGAAAGGAGATAGAGGAGAAAGGCTGTCTGTATGGATGGCTGCAAACCAGCAGGGCCATGGTGACTTCCTTGCATCCCTGCCTGGTACTCAGGTTTCTCTGCACAGGAGCAGAGGACTGGTCACACAAACTGTGACTGCAAGGTGACAGCTCTGCATGGTGAACAGCCACTATGAAGCCCTTCACGGAGACCAAGGAAGGGAAGGCACAGCCAAAAGTGGAGCAGCCAGCTTCTGCGGGCAACACGGATGCTCCTCTGATTGCTTTTGCATTTGAGGTTACATAAACCTTGTCTTCTTTTAGTTCCATGTGAAATTCCTCTCTGTGAAATATCCTCTCCTCAGGCACCAGGGAGGCTGATGGCCTCACACTGGGTAGAAGTGCCACTCTGTGACTCTGTGTTTGTCTCTCTGCGCAGTAATGAATGTCACTCTGGCTCTGACTTCATTTCCATTTGAGCAAGCAAAAAGCACCATGGCAAAGGCTTGGAGCAGCTTGCAGATGACTCAACATGACAGAAGCAAAGTGTGGGGTGCCAGCAACCAGGAGCTCCCACAGCCTGGCTGTCACATTGTCCCTCGCTGTGCATCTGCAGCCAGGCAAAGTGTGGGCCTGATGGTGTCAGGGAGCAAGGCTGTTAGGGACCTGGGAGAGCACAGAGCCCTCCAGCTCCGCTGTGCTGGTGGTCATGCATGGTGGGGCTGCATGTCCTTCAACTCCCTGAGAAAAGCTGTGCTAGCTCTAAGTGTGGTGGCACCTTGGGTGGCACTGTCTGAGGGTCAGGCAAAGCAAGCTGTGGAGATGAGAGGCAGGAGATGGAGGCAGGACAGAGAACCAAGGGATGAGAGGTGTACCATGCAGCTCCCTGGTCTGCTCTGAGCACCAGAGCTGGGCTGCCAGCCCCATGGGGACATGTTCTGTCGCTGCTCCTCCAGGCAGCTGCTCCCTGGGCTGTGTCATCCCTCACTCCCCAGACACATCTTGGCATTTTCTGTTGGCACTCAGGGCAAGTTCTTCTCTGGTCTCCTTTGAAATGGGACACCAGACCTTTCTCGAGCAGCTGAAAAGCAACCTGCTCCCATCAACCTCTTTGGGAAGCTCGAGCCTTTGTTTGAGCTAACTCTTGAGCTGCTGAAGCTGCTGAGATGGCTTTGATAAGGTGAGGATCTCCACATCTGTCCTTGCATTTATCCAGCTGAGGCTTTTGTGCCCCAAAGGCTCATTCCCTATCCCAGCACGTACCCTGCCAGACACATGGGAAGTGTTTCCTCTGCTGAGGTTTAATTCCTCCTTTTACTAAAGTCCCCTTTTACTACCTACCTATTGAAGCCATCTCTCTGAAGCCTTTTTGGGATGTTGGGAAGATAAGAAACACTGGAACTGAAAAAGCACTGGAAAAGAAGAAGAGAAAAAAAGTAACTTATTTTTGTGATTAATTTGTTAGCACATACAGATTCATAGATTACTCAAAAACGAATGGCTCCTATTTATGTCCATGGAAATTAAAACAGACACAAAGTGCACAATAACACTACTGAATAGAGCAAATTCCCAGCTACAAAGCACTGTTTTTCAATATAGTCATCACTATTAGCTCTGCATTTTCACCAGTGTTGAGAAAGAGCCTGCATGCTGTACTTGTACAAATCTGCACCAGCAGAGGTACCTCACTGTCACTGTCATCACTGCTAAAACTCACCACCCTCTGCTTCACTGTGCTCACAATCACTGTTTGGTCTCCATCAACATTCAGCAAGTATCAATGAATGCTGTTTTTTCCGCATGGAGGAATTCAGTAACACACCTTGGCTCCATACACACTTCCATGTCAAAAAGCCATTCTGTCAGTGCCCCTCTGCTGCCATCTGTCACACAGCCATAAAATGTAATGGGACATTGGTGGGAAGGTTCAGCATCTACTGCCATGCCACCATAAAACAGGAAGCCTTACTTTCAGAGCAACCTTCCAGTTAGGGCCTCCAGCGCCGTCCCAGAGGATATGAACCAGACCCAAGAAAAGAATATTTCTATCCATTAGTTGGCACTGTGGCACTGGTGGAGATTCGGACTTCGGGAGGTCTGGCTCTGGAGCTGAGTTTGGTCGTGCCAAGTCTTGTCAAACAGAATTGAATGTGTGTCCTTGTCTGAGCTTCAGCCCAAGGAAGAATTGAGTGGGTAAGGAAATAATGATATTTTTGACAGAGAAATAGTGAAAATTAGTTCAGACAAGTTAGTTTTCAGTGTGATGCAACAGAAGGTACTCGACCAGTGGGATCATGGTAGGCAGCATGTTCTGTCTCCAGTACTCAGCAGAGGAGAGCTGCAGAAGAGCCTCTCTAACTTCAGAGTGCCAGTACTCCCAGAGCTGTACTTCAGAGATCTGGAGGGAGAAATAACCTCAAAGCACTGCCAGCGTTTCACATTGCCCTGTGCATGAAGCATTAGTGGCTTTTCTGAGCCAAAATATCCATCCTAGGCTGAGGCTCAGCTCTGCGCAGTGCTCTGTCAGGGAGCAGATGCACAGCTCTGGGAGACAGTCCTCCACTTCTGCCTTGCATGTCCCTGTGTGATGGGAGCATTGTGCTGCCAGACCATCACAGTTGCTTGAGTCCTCGCTCCATTTTGGGCAGTGGCAGGAGCTCTCCTGAGTGAGCAGATCTGCAAACATTCCTGATTAACACAGAGGTGAAGGCCACAAATGCATTTCTGGCCCGAGAAAAGAGCTAAAATAGCAGTCTTGAAACCCAAGTGCCCATGGTTTCACATTAGATTTTGCAGCTTAATTTCTTTCTTGGCACTATCACAGCAACAAAAAGAGATAAGCAATAAAGAAGAGCAAAACTTTGCTCTCTCAGGAAGGGTTTTTAGGCTCCCTCTCTGAGCTTCTAAGGTACTGCCTTATATCCCAGTGGCACCGTGGGCAAGACATGAGGAGGGCAGTTTGAGGCTCCGGGACTGTAGGAGAGGAAAGCTGCAGGCTGAGGGACAGGCTCTTGCTTCCTCCACCCCTGTATTTCAGAATAGTGAGCAGCCTTTTTAAGATCAACCAAATAAACACAGACTAAATTCTCAGGAGGTCACTCAGACCAGGAGGTCAGCTCTTCCAAATGGAACAAGGTCATAGAGTTCTCCACAGCAGGGATAGGGAGCTTCCCCCTCCTCAGTATATTTCAGATTCAAATTCAGAGCATCTTTTAAGGACTTGAAGGACTTGAAAAGGACCCAACACCTGCCTCTCCAGGAGGTATTTGTGGGATGGGGTAGTTAGTGAGAATTTTCTCTCTAGCCACACAGACTGTGCCTGGGGTTGTGGGGCACAAATCACCATGAATTTGAATTGGGCAGTTCCCCCTTGTGGGGTCCCTACTTAGGCCAGCAAAATATTCTTTGATTTTTAGAGTGTTTATTCATCATTGCTCAGCAGTGAAGAGGGAAGGGTGAGTTGTGGATCTGGGACAGTGCCTTCCCTGTGTGTAGAGAGCCAGGGAAGAAAGCAGTGTGGCAGAACACAGTTCTGAGTAAGGCTTCATAATCTGGTGGTCACCTAGGGAAATCTGGGGTTATTAGATTCCTGTGCAACTAAAATTACATTTAATGTGTGGTTAATGTGAGGGCTATCAACTGCACACAAGGCATGAGGCTTATAGTAATTCTGAGTCCTCACCATTAATAGGTTTAGGGCAATTGGTCTACTGACTCCTGTAAATCACATCTGTCAGTGAGAAAAACAAGGTCGTTCTCAGTGGCACTTACCTGGGCTGATAGATTATGACTCGAGTCACTGAGCACATGGGGATGTCACTGCATCTCTTTGAGAAGGAATGCTTTTAACACTGGGAAGTTATCTGAGTTTATAAAATTTCTTAGGACCCTTTCCATCTTTATGTGCTTACAGAATTCTTGTGCCCAAGGTACAAGACCTGTGTTTATGCTTTGTGTCTTGATGAGAAGATTCTTAACCCAAGATTCTAAGGGCAAAAAAGAAAAAAACAACATGAAACCATTCCTGTTTTATTGAGATTCTGTTTATCTTTTTCTAAAAATACTGCCGACCTTAATGTTGTTGTGGTTTTTATCCGTACTTCCCTTTTAACAATAAGAAGGGCAAATAAACAATGTTTCCTTTAATTTTGACAAATTAAAGAGATTTAACTTCCTTGTAAATTCTTTTTTTGGGTAACTGATGAACAGTATTGATTCGTTCAAGGAGCAAAATGCAAGTTGTATTTATTGAACTGCTTGACATTCCTCCTCTCCCCGAATGTTATGTCTGAACTTAAGCAAACAACAAATGGAAATCATTTTGGATGAAATGCCAATCTGCGGGGCTGTTACTTTTCTCTTTGCAGTGTTTTAGTAAATGCAGTGTTGAACACTGACTGTTGCCCTGACTCACTGTGGTTCTTAAGTACACGCTTAAATTTAAAGAACAAGAAAACCTCTCCATGATCAGCAAAATGCTGGAGCGTTTGTTGAGTTTTAAGCACATCAGTCAGCTCTGAGTATAAGTTGGAAGAGGTTTAGAGTCATTTCTTCAGTCTGATGCAGCCCACAGCTGGTTACATTCTCGTGAGTAAAGCGGAGGATGTGTCCATACCAATGGTAGCCTCTCTTGGTTGGATTGGTTTTTCCATGCCCTTTTTTCTTCTAGTGAAGCTAAAATGCCCTTCAGAAAGAGAGGTCAGATTTCATGTCTGAAGGAAAAGGTTAAGACGTACTTGCTGAGAAAAGAAATGGAATTCTGTAGGAAAAAACTGGGAGGCAAGTTGGAGAGCAGGAGAGTGCCAAGACTGGTAAAACACAGTAGGCTGTGGGACAGGTCCTTGCCTTCTCCTTGAGCCAGCAGGCTGCTAGGAGGAGACAGAAGCATCTCTTTGGCCCATATCTTTGAGATTGAAACAAACATTCGTCTCTTTTCCCTTCTCACCATCCTGCTGAACACTTTTTCCCTTCCTGCTCTTCTCCCGAAGCAGTGTGCCTGATGGCTCAAAGGTGAACTTCTCTTCTGTTCCACTGATTTCATCTCCTAAAGCATTTATGCTGGAGGACCTTATGCAATTGCTGATGCTTTTTTGTGCTTTTTCAGAAGAGTAGAGGAGAGTGACTGCACAGGGATGAAGGACAGGTCTTGTCTGGAGCAAAAGGAGACAAGAATAGGCAAAAATGGAAGGTACATTTCTATTAGAAATAGAAGTCAAGTCGCTAGCAAACAGTCTTTAGACAATCTTTCTTCCAGGTGTCAGATGGGAATATAAGACCTAGCCTTCCACAGAATGCAATTAATGAAAACAGATTTTATTTCAAACAGAGAAGAAATGAGCCAGAAATCTGCAGCCCATTCTCACACGCATTGCTATACTGAATAAAAGCATATCCATATGGGGCGATTCTGAATCAGCTGACTGAGAGCTTACCTTAGGCCATGGCCATGGGAGAAGCGCACTCTGGTTCTGGATGCCAGCGACGGGTAGTGACAGTCTGAAATCAAAGCTCCTCACCTGGCCTGTTACTGAGCACTGCATCTTGGAAGTTGGCAGAGCCAAACATGGTGCCAGCTTCTTGCCATGTGCAAATTGTGCAGGACTGTGTTCTGGCTCCTGTACTGCTTTCACAGAGGACCTTCATCACAGTGCTTTTCTTAAATCATATCTCTATGCCTAAAATTGCACAGAAATGGGATTCTCAAAGGGAGCTCAACACTGAGCACAGGGTAGTCAGTACAAGGCAGCTGTCAAGCTGCTTCTGGAAATTCCACTTAACATCTATCTACATTGCAGGCAAATAACTGACAAGCAGAAATCCTTGGCTATCATTTATACCTGAGCTCTCAATGACCAAGACCTTCTAAAGCTGCCCTCAGGACAGTTTTGAAAAGGAAATAAAGGATTTTAGATGGTTCAGGTGAGCTTTGGGGAGCTGGGGAGCTGTTTGTGGATGTCTTTCTGAGAAGATTGCTCTAGGAGATTTTTTCGCCTTGATTGATTTGGGTTTTTTTCACTTTGTTTTCCTAAAGGCACTAGGAACATCTGATAAATTTATATCAGCAGAATTTCAGCCCTGTGTATGCTTTAGTTTTGTTTTGTTCTTTCTGTGAGAGCCACAGTCAAGCCTACAAGCAGCACTTGCACTGGGTCATGCTTGTGGTGTTTCAGTTAGAAATGGTTGTGGCTGTATGGAATGACAGCAAAAGTGCTGACTTGTGTTCCTGGCAACAAACTGTCTAGAGATTTAGTTGGGTTTGTTTCATGTTTGGGGTTTTGCTACTTCTTGTTAGTCAGTGCTGGTTTTATGCTGGTTTTTATACATGCCATTTGCTTACTTGAGCGAGGCAGAAGAGCACAAATACCTGGTGGCTGTGTGTTCTGTGACGTCTCAGGGCATAAGAAATAAGAACTGGGTACCAAAGCAGGTTAGAATCGAGATCGTAAATTGCAGGGGACAAAACAAGACCTAAAGATCTTCTGCACGTTTCCTGTCAGAATTTTTCCTTGACTCTTTCTTCTCACTGAAGACTTCACCTTAGAGAAAGAGTTTTTATTTGAGTGAACAGCCAATTTATTGTATGCCATGTATTGCCATTTATTTTTTCCTATATATCAGTACAGCTGACAGAGAATATCGTTTTAGTGGCTAGTGTATGCTGTTCATAACAGGGGAGGGGGAGGAGCACCTCCTCTGGACTGTTGCCTCATACAAACTCAGAGAATAAAGGGAAGAGCCACTGATGTCACTTATCAGGACTTCAGTAAGCCCTCTGACACAGTCCCCCGTAACATCCTTCTCTCCATATTGGAAAGATGTGGATTTGGTGGGTGAACTGTTCGATGGGTGAAGAACTGGTTGTGGGATTGTACCCAAAGAATGGTGGTCAACGGCTCAACGTCTGGATGGAGATCAGGGGCCATTGCTGGGACCAGTGCTCTTTAACTTCTTTGTCAGTGACATCAGCAGTGAAATTGAATGCACTCGCGGCAGTTTGCAGATGGTGCCAAGCTCTGAGGTGGGGTCAAGTGGGTGAGGGAGGGGATCTGCCCTTCTGCTCTGTGCTGTGAGACCTCGTCTGGAGCGCTGCGTCCAGATGGGGAGTGCTCAGCACAGGAGAGACACGGAGCTGTTGGAGCGCATCCAGAGGAGGGCCACAGAAATGGGCTGAGGGATGGAACACCTCCCTGAAGGACAGGCTGAGAGCTGGGGTGTGCAGCGTGGAGAAGGGAAGGCTGTGGGCAGAGCTGAGAGCGGCCTGTCCGTGTCTGGAGGGGCTGTGAGGTGGAAGGGGACAGATTACTGAGCAGGGTCTGTTGTGACAGAACAAGGGGAAACGGTTTCAAATCAAAAGAAGGGAGATTTAGACTGAATATAAGAAAAAATTCTTTATGATTAAGCACTGATACAGGTTGCCCAGAGATGGTGGTGATGCCCTGTCCCTGGAGGCACCCAAGGTCGGGCTGGACGGCGCTCCGAGCACCTGATGGATCTGTGGGTGTCCCTGCTCTTTGCAGGGAGCTGCACCAGATGGCTTTTAAGGATCCCTTTCAACTCAAATGATTCTAAATTCTGTACATATGTTTTTAAATTCTGCTAAACTGATTTGAAACGTCTGGAGGCTAGGTAGATTTGATTTCACAATAAATTTCTCTAATTAAGTCAATTATTATCACTGCACAAAGCAGGTTTCTTTCTGTATTAATTTTATTTAAAATGCTTTCAGTTCATTAATTTCTAGATGATCTTTAATTATGCAAATGTTTGTAAGAGTCATATTCAGTCATAAATCTCCTGGCTGCTGAAATAGAGCTTTGAAACACCATAGGATTTTCTGGTTTGTTTTGATCTTTTGTTGTGTGTGTTTTTTGCTTGTTGTTGGGGTTTTTTTTGTTTGTTTTTGTTGTGGTTTTTTTGTCAGATAAAGTAATTTGCTTTGAATGTACTTCACATTCATTTGATTCAGTGATGCTCAAGACAGCCACTGGATTCCATGAGCATGGTATCTAAAAAGGATAATGTTTTAGCACACGGCTAGGCTGGTGTTCTATAGGGTAACCAAGTAAAAGAGGAGGTAAAATAAGCCTAGATGTAATTAGTAATTTATTTATCAGTAATTATTATTAATTAGCAAAGGCTTTATAAATCGTACTGTCTTGAAAAATATAAGGATCTCTTCAGGAAGTCATCCCAGCTGGGTCATGGGTGAGGCATAGCATCCGATTCTGTGTGGAGCCAGCTGGGCAGCGCAGGATGATGAAGCAAAAAGAATTTCATTCAGACCTGGAACAGGTCAGTGGAGCTCAGAGCTGGCCTCATCTAATCATAGAGCTTCTGGGTAGGCATGAGATTGCAGATGGAGCAACCAGCAAGGACAATTGAAAATACATTTTTAATTGTGTTACTCATTCTCATGAATGGGACTGCAGTTATATTTCAGGGTTGTGAGTTCAAATGGTACGTGGAGATGCTCTGTTAGAATGTGCAGACCAGCTCTGAACCATGGAAGATGGGCTTCTTTGTAAGTGCTGTCAGTCAGAACATCCAGAAACAGAATTTGAATACTGAATTAGGGCAGTCTTGTTCTCTCGTTTCCAGAGTCTGCAGCTTAACACCAAACTTTGCAACATCAGCATTCATTGCTTTCCGTGTCAGTTCAGGATAAGTGGACAAGCAGCAGTTTTTTTTAATCAAACACAATAGTGAGCCATGGCAGACGTATCCCATGAGGTGCCACAGTGACGTGCCATTGGCTTCCACCCATCCCTGGGAACCATGAAGAGGATGTCCTTGCAAAGGACTGGGAGAAAACAGAAGTTCTCTGCAAAGCAAATAGAAGCCACACAGATTATTTTTCATGAGTCAAGGTCTGTGGTGCCCCAGGCATTTTTTTTGTGGATGAATTGCAGGCAGAAGCTCTGTCTCCCATATCTTCTTATCCAGAGCATCCTTCTGAAGAAAAAGGAAATGTGTTCTTTATTTGTGGTTGTATACAACCCAGACTGCCTTACCAGAGGAATTTAAATCACTCTGCTGCTCTTTGGCCAGTTTCTAGCACTTGTAAAACACATTAGAGCAATAATGTTCTTGTCAGTGACACGGTGATTTGCCTTACGAGCTTCACAGCCTGGAGAGTCAGAGCCGATCCTGCTGACAGCCTGCAGAGTGCACTCACAGAGCTGTGATAAGCGGCCTGACTTCCTCACCCTCTGCCTCAGCAAAGTGAGGGAACAAAGCCAGCAAAGTGCCTGTGTTACATCTGTTTGTGTGGGCTGGGGAGCTAAGGCAGCTGCTTTGCAAACACCTCTGTTGGCCTTGTAGGGAAAAAGACACAGCAGCATTAGCAGAGAGGACCTGCACAATGCCTGTGCTTTGATGACAGAGGCTTGGAGTGATGGGATAAGTTTTTCTGTGGCAGCAGTGTGGTTGTCTTCCTTTCTGTGTGTGTACATCATCAAACCCTGCTGCAGATAATGTTGGACCAAAGCAATGATACATTGGTCCACCCTGGTGGAGCTGCTGATGGAAATCCAGCTAGCTTCTGTGGGCAGAAATACCGATGCTTGGTTCAACAGGAGGGTCCCTGTCTGCCACTTTCTGTGTCCAGGAGGTACAGATGGGGCCTGGGACCCTGCCAGCACCTCTGCTCCTCGGCCCAGCAGTGAAATCCAGCTCAGCCGTCTGATTTCTCCCAGAGGATTAACACACCTTTCTGTGGTTATCACCCTACAGTTATTTCTTTTCTAACCTGCTCTATTTGCTTCATTTTAAAGCAGTGCTGAAGGGCAGTGCTGAGCACAGGCTCTCTCCTTTTGAGAGTGATTGTGTAGTGCTCCGACAGTCAGTATTTAATTTCGACAATCAGAATTGTGAGAGAAGAGGCTGCAGTGATGTCACCTCTGGCTTTGATTTCTGTTGTTGCTTCTTTCTCTTTCTCAGAGGAGTGACAATGGTTTGGGGCTGTGATTGATGAACAGCCTCCCACTGCTGTGGGTGCTGTAGCACAGGTCAGGATTGTTGTGAGTGGTACTGTGCCTGATGCAGAACCACAAAAGGATTGGAAGAAAACGCAAACGTTTCATGCTGTAGTGAAAAAACAAAGAAGGATTCACAAATGGCTTTTGCTGTTAGATAGGGTGATTTGCTCCGGGGGCAAAAGCCTGATTTGCTGCAAGAATGGAGCAGCAGCAGAATATGTACGTCAGAGTACATGAACTGCACTGCACCCCTGACTGGATGCTGGCATATTAGCAAAAATAAATAAAAAGATAAATACACTGTCTTGTGAAGAAAAAAAAAAAACAAAAAAAAACCTGAAAGTTTGTTGTGGTCTGTGAACAGCTTTTGTTTTATGTGCTGGTCAGTCATCTAGCCTTGGCATTTAAGTTTTTAGAGGGTTGAAGAACTTCTAGGTATTTTAAGCTTCATTTCTCTGATGCTTGGAGCATGACTTGTTTCAGAAAGCCTGGGCTGCAGTATTTGTCATTCTCTTTCAAAGCATGTCAGACCTGCAGTAAGCACATCCAGAATCATGCCTGGCTAAATTATTTTGCAGATTCTTTTTCCATCCTTAACCAGAACCCCTGCCCCCACGAGGCAGCTGTTTTGCTTGAGTAATTGCATTTCTGCAGAATTCTCTTTTTCAGGGAGAGAAAAAATAAGAAAAAAAGTGTGTAGCAGAGTTCCACAGATTTATTGTGAGAATGACCGGGTAAAAAATACATAGTAAGATTCAGCAATGTAAATAATTCCCATTGCCAGCAGTTGTGTGTTGTCAGCTGGGAGCTTGCAACAAGTCTGCCTGATGGGCAGAGGAGGGAACAAAGCTCAGGCTTAGCAGAGGGCTGGAACCTGCAGCTTTCATGTCACAAGGTGACCCAGCAAAGCACAAGACCCGGTGCTGTCTGTGAGCAGCAGACATTCCTGATTCCTCTCCTTGTTTCTTAAAACATTCTCTTCAGTGTTGATTCATTAGAAACCTCTCTAGTCATTTTCTCTGTTTCTCAGCAGTTTATTTTATTAATTGAAATTGCAGCTGAAATGTCTATCTGATTTAAACAGAAACAGTTTATAAATGGAAACTTCCAGGATACTAGTCATTCTAGGAACTCTGGTGTGGTTAATTAAGTAATGCCAGAGGGAATTCTGCTTTAATAAGAATAGTCAGTAGTGGAGCTCTTCAGTGTGGTGCAGAATGTTGTCCAGAAGCACTGGGCCTCCCATGCAGTGAGCTGTTGGAGTTGCAGGCTGCCTGCCCATTCTTCTTGCCTCTAGCTGTGCTCCTCTGCTCTGGGAGCCAGCCCCCACATCGGGACCCTCAACAGGCACTTTCTGTGCTCAGTGTTTCTCTCCATGTTCTACAATTAGGAATGGGGGAATTTGGCTGCAGTGTTAGAATTCCACTTCTCAGGCTGCAGTGCAGTGAGGCGCACCCTGTCCTCTTCTAGATGGGAATTGCATGGAGTTCCCAGAAAAACACTAAAAACAGGTTGCTGCTGTCACCAGCTGTATCTTAGTGAGGCCAGAGAGGGACGTGCCCCTCGCTGTCCTTACAGGAACTTCTCTGAGGAGGTACAGAGCTTCTGCAAGGAGGAGCCCATGTCGCATTTCCTGACTTTATCCTGCTGGCTGCTCTGGGATGCAGAGAAGAATGACTGAGCTGCAATCCATACCCTGCTTCAGAAGCTGCAGAAGAGTGGCATGTCCTCGTCTGCCCTGGGGATGAGAGGAGTGGTGTGGGAGAGCTGGGATTTGGGTGGCACCTGGACAAGTCATCAGACCTCCAGCTCTTTCCACCTCAGGACAGATCATCTGGACCCAGATGATGTGTGTCACGCTGCCATTGAGAGGAAAGTAACTTGTTTCTATGAGGCAGCCGCTTCCACCTTCTTCTGCAAGTGATGGCTGTTCTGATGGGATGGTATGGGATCACAGAATCATAGAATGGCTTGGGTTGGAAGGGACCTCAACGATCATCAATATCCAAGCCCCTACCACAGGCAGGGCCACCACCCTCCAGATCTGGTACTAGACCAGGCTGGCCAGGTGATCTTGAACACCTCCAGGGACAGAGTATTCACAACCTCTCTGGGCAGCTTGTTCCAGCACCTTACCACTCTTTCTATGAAGGGCTTCCCTCTGACATCCAATATAAACCTCTCCAAAGGATGGGATGGCATGGCATGGCTTGGGATGACATGGGATGGGGAGATTTAGGTATGAGCAGTCCCAGGCTCAGAGCTGAACATACTAATTCCCTCTAACAAAGGTTGCCACTGGCCAATGTCAGTTTATTTTGAGGGCTTTCCCTGGCAGCAGAACACAAATATACGTGAGCACATTCAGCACAGAGGCTGTCACAGGAAGGGCTACTGACCCTTCGTATTGGGTTTGTTTATTATGGGAGCTGTGTACCAACAGATGTTCTATCCGTTTTTCCAATTTGTATAGAAAACTTTATTGTTTCAGAACAGGCATATTACCTCAGGATATTTGCTCTGCAAGTACAGAAGTTTTAGGTTCACCTTGGAATATTTTCATTTCCTCGGGGCTTTGTGGTGCTTTTTTTAAAGTGAAAAAACTGCTGGTTTGAGAAAAAGCACAGCCTGTGATATATCTTGCCTGTAACGCTTCGTGCCCGTCACAGTGTGCCAAGTAAAGGGCATATACCGTCAGTGCTGATAGGCCACATCTAGCCTTTCTTCCTTTTTCACGTTGCTAAAATTGTCTTTTTCCATTAAAATCAAGCATGGACTGAGCAGCTACATGCTGGGAATCGTTAAGTGGTATTTAAATAGACACTTAGCACACCTCGGAGGCAGGCGGCACCGGTCCTCACACCTGGCACTGAGCGTGCTGGGAGGCACGGCGGGGCTCCAGCTCTGCCCACCTGCTGGGGCAGGCAGTGCTGGGCAGTGGGCTGGGAGCAGAAGGCAGGCGGCTGCCGGCTCGGCCTGCAGTGCAGTGAGAGGTGGGCCTGGAAGCGTCTGACGCGTCACTCACTGGTGAATCTGAATCTTCCTAGAGATGATGATTGGTGCCCTGGGATGCGCAGATTGCTGCGGATATCCACTCCTCCTCGTGTTCTGGATGTTTGAGCTGGCTGTGTGTAATCTGTAAGCATCAGCATGTGCTTAGTGGCCAGCTGTGGGACCCGAGATCATAGAGAATGCCAGGATAATGAAAGATTCTGTGGAACGTCTTCAGGATAAACATTCTGATTTTCTTTCCATTTTTGCCTTTTGATATTTGAGAAACGCAGACACAAGTACAGTCTTTAAACTTCTTGCCATGTCCTGATGTTTCAAAAGGACTTGTAATTTTGGCTCTTGGAAACAATGTAAAGGCGTCTGATTTTCAGTGGCAGGGAACGCTGCTCTTCCTGAATAATCAGACTCTTTTGACACATCTTAAATTGGGCACTAGAGTAATGGATAGGCAGATACAAGTAGTTGACTTAGCACAGCTCTGTGGGGATTTAGGCAAAGATGCTTAAACACACAGCTCTGATATGCTCTGATATGCACGCAGCCAGTTATCATTGCTGAACAGACAAGAGGCCCTGATTAAGGCACAGAAAGTCTGGCATGTGAGACCATTAGCCCATGTTCAGCCAAGTGATGTGCTCCAGATGGGCAGCCCTCTTTGAAAAGTGTAAGCCTGTTCTTATTTGAGTGTCAGAAGGGTCTCTTGCTGGCACTAAGAATGGCTGGCATGATAAAACATTCCTTCTAACTACAATAAAACGCATTACTTGTATTTTCCCCATTTGATACGAGTCCTGGAAGGTTCAGCAGTAATCTCCATTGACATGAGATGCAGCCTGTGCTCCCTCGTAGGGTGGTGATGCTACAGCTGCTTTTGTGACCCAAACTACCTACGCTGGGTAAAAAGAAAAAGTGGGTGCAGAAGCAGCTGTATTTGCACGCTAAGAAATGGGGGTGGTTGTCTTGAATTTCCTGGCTTGTTTTTTTTTTTTTTCCTTTGTCTTCTGCAGGCAGACAACCATCTGTCCTGGCATAAACACTGCAGTCTTTGACTAGCTAGTACAGCTAAAGCCATAGCCAGATAGAAAGCCATGTAAATGTTGAATTCTTGGAAAGAAAAGGAAACTGATTGATTTCCAAGTTTTATTTTCTTCCTTTTGAAAGTGTTTTTGAAGAGCTGAAAGGGAGAGTTCTTTCCTGTATTACTTGAGTGGTGCTTTGAAGTTCAATCCTTTGCCAAAAGCCCGTTGAAGTGTTGTTGGTGCTTACTGGCACATATTACCTGGGGATGTTTAAAAGCCGTCTGAGCAACTTTTCAAGCCTTCATTAACATTTGATTTCTATCCAAGTGAGGAAAAAATTACCACTATCCTTTTTTTGCAGGTGGGTAGGCAGCAGTGAGCACCTTTGGTGATTTACCTGCCTTTCAGGGCATGCTCTCCAGTCCTTGTAGGAATTCCAGGAGTCAAATGTCTGACAAAGTCTGACAAATTCATCTTTTCTCTTTTTTTTTCCTTAATAACCAATTTGACAACTCTGTACATTGTCACAATTTCCATACCCTCCCATTGCTCACATACTATCTTTCTGAGGGAAATGAAATGAAGCATAACCTCAAAGTTTCCTTTCACAGCAATTTTCTCCTAGCTGCAAATCCACATTGGTGTTTTTCCTACATTTTATAGTTGCACACTTTTTCCCCCCCCAGTTTTAGGTGGAGAGGTTCGTCAAGTGCTGGCTTTCCTCACATACCAGCAGTGTCAATGCATCTAACCATCTCTCTTCTTGTGGTCCTCAGGCAACCCGCTGACTGTGGCCTGCAAAGCTTTCTTTGGGTTCAGTGGTGAATCTGGCCCCATGATCTACTGGATGAAAGGGGAAAAATTCATAGAAGAATTAGAAGGTCACATTAGAGAAGGTGAAATCAGGTACTTTTTGGCGTGTTTAGTTTTAGAAATGTGCTATGTCCCAAAAGCCTGTTTGTGGTTTGTTTTCAGAACACATTTTTAATTGGAATTGGAAACAGTTCTGCTTCTAAAGACTGATGAATGACTTGGAGGCAGGGCAGCATGAGATACACTCTTTCCAGCAAATAAACTTTTAAGACATAAGAGCTACCTAGGTGCCTGAAAATCTGTCACCGCATTCCCCTGACAGTAGCTGAAACATCTCTTGTTAAAAACCCAAAACAACTTTGGTTTATCATAGAGAATTTTGGTGTCTGTTGCTATTAATGAAAAGCATGAAGGTCTCCAGAAGAGGCAATTTCCATCCAGCACAAGCAGCATGCTGGTTAATTACCTGTTTTCCCTTGTGCCTCCCACCTGTCTCTGGAGAAAATATTTCATAGAATAAAACTAAATTAAATTAAATAAAAATGAAGTAGTTTTACCTGTAAAGCCACGTTAGACTGCCAGCAGAGCTATGTGCAAGGTTGAGTTCACAGGCTTCGGACTGTGAGGGCATCATGCATGCTATGTTTATCCCCTGCTGCATTTTGCAGCAGAATACTAACAGGATCAAATAAATGTGGTAGATTATACATGACGCTACATTTCCTTGTTCAAAGGACCAGTCACTTTCTTGAGCAACTGATAAGAAACCTTTCACAAAAAGAAGGGCATTTTATTTTTAGACTTATGCCATCATCAGGAAAAACTTGCATTTATGTTGCATTATTTGTCGTGTTCATGTTAGAACAATGACATGAAAAGACTGTACCTCTGACCTCACTACAACTTTCTTTTCCCTTTGTTGAGATTTTGTTTGTTCCCTCTGTCTTTTCAATGGCGCAGAGAGTTCTTAATAATGTCACCTTTAAAAGTTAGGATCTACACCAAAAAAAAAAAAGAGGAAAATTCCAGAAGGTTGCATCTTTCCTTTCAGACTCCTCAGAGAACATCTTGGAGAAAAAGAAGTTGAATTGACATTGATCTTTGATGCTGTAGAGGAGGCAGATCTGGCTAACTATACGTGTCATGTGGAAAACAGAAACGGACGGAAACACGCCAGCGTTCTTCTGCGCAAGAAAGGTAATGCCATTACTTTTATCAGCCATGCTCCCTCTTGCCTCGGCAGCGTGGGTCAGCCAGCAGCAGAGGTCCTGCTGATCTGGCTGAGACAAGCTAAGCTCTGTGCTTGCTGGGGCTAACTATGTTATGGCTTCAGTTTATGTGTTATTAGGTGTTAGGTGGTATGGCTTCAGTTTACAATTTGTGGGGGGAAAAGCCACGAACTATTATTTAGTCACTAGCGAATCAGCCTCACGGTTGATGCACTTGCCTGGGATACAGTTACCTGTAAAGCCCTACAAAATTCAGTGTGTGTGTTTTGGGCTAAACAATTCATGAAACTGACCAAGAGTAGACATATTAGACCAGAGGTGTGTGTGTTAATAGAGAGAGTTAAAATGTGCATTTCTTAGATTAGGTGCCTCAGAACAAGGCCAGATGTTGTCACACTTTTCCACTTCCTAGCCGTGTTTAAACTGAAATCTTTACATAATTGCCATACATTTTGATTTATAAATGCAAAGAGGAATGAAGACTTTGCAGTGGGAGCTATAGATCGATGGAGAATTATTACTTGTTTTTATGCTACCTTTCTTGAGATTGTGCCTAGAATTGGGACTAGTACTGCCAATTTGTCTGTAGCAGAACAGGAACCCTTTGAGTTTGAATGCTCCCAACTAAAAGGTGATACTATTCTCTTCGTTTTGTAGCCGTTATTATAAGGCGTGTAACAGTATATCTATACAATTATTACCTGCTTAATTCAATTACCTCTTCTCACTGTTAGTACAGTGACGTTTGAATTTGTTTGTGATCTCTTTAAGGCAGAGTGTCTGAGTACAAAAGCTGTTGAGAGAGCAAGGAAATGTTGCACGTTAGTGTCAGTTAAAAAAAGCAGTCCTCCAGCATCACCCTAGCAGGGATATCTGCACAAATATCCCTTTTTCAAGAAGGTTTAAATAGACCATTGGTATCTGAGCGTGCTGCAGGTTTTGAACTTAGGGCTAGAGGCCACCGTGGCACTAATGAACTAAGAGCCAGGTGACTGAATAGGAAGACCAGCCAAGGTATCTCTAGGCTGGGTTGTGACCAGGTCCACCAGCACCTTGGTTCTGGAAGACAACCCTAGGCACTAGAGCCATGCTGAATGCTACATGCTGTGCTTCATGGCTATAATTTATGCCTTCGGATAATTTGTATAAAATCAACAGTGAGGGAGAAGTGGTATAGGTTCAAAAAAGGGCCAGTGGGAAGAAGACATTTTGGGGTCAATGTCCTATTTTTACTATTCTTTCCTGTGACCCACAGGTTGTATATATGAAAGTACATTATTGAGTCCTGCCAAAACTGGATCGATTCTGCTTAAATAGTTTCCTGTTCATGCGAGAGTTTATGCCCTCCCAGAAGGAAGAGTATAACACTGAATCATCAAATCACAGGGGTTGGAAGAGACCTCTGAAGCTCCCCCAGCCCAACCCTATACTAAAGCAGTCCCCTCCAGCAGTCTCCCAGCAGGCATGCAGGCAGGTTTTTGGTATGTTCAGGGAAGGAGACTCCACTGCCTCTCACTGGCTGTGCTTTATGCTAAGGATAGAAATACTTAAGCTGCAAAACTATTCTGAAAAACAGGGGCCTGCTGCTGTGATGCAGAACACACACAAATGTTTATTCAACATCTCAATTGACGGAATGTCACAACTTTAATTAAGGAAACTGGTCATCATGATGAAGGATTAGTCTCGTTAGTGCAAAAAGCAGTCTACCTTCCCATCCATTGAACCTAATAAATATAAAACTGATATCTTTGTTGACACTGTTAAATGTTCAGCTGTGTTGCATATATTAGAATAACAAGCTGGGTTTATTTATAACAAGAAAATGCAGACATTTCCGACCTCTGCTGAAATTATGGAAGAAGCACTGCTGAATACTGAATTTGGAGGTGGACAGAATCACTTCTCAGCTGCTATTTCATTTCTCTATTCCCCTCAGGCATTTTAAGTGGTTTGTTTTGAAGCTATTAAAGTGTCATTTAAAATATCCCCAATATTTTCACTTCGTGCTTTGACTACATATCCTGTTGTCATGGCTTTATTAAATTCTTTCTAGCACTTGACCAAACTTTTCCCTTTGCACCTTAATGTAATACTTCTTATTCTAGTTTCCTCCAGCTTGGATTTGGTTGTAGAGTATTCATAAGCTAGGCAGTAGTACATTATTCTCACCTGTTACAAGAGTTACGTCAGGTCTGGTAGAAGGCTGTTTACCAGTAGCCTGGATGTGTGTCAGAGGATCATGGATTCCCATTATAACGTGCTGCAGTTTTTCAGAAGCTGGGAACAACACTTGGGAGCAACAGGGGAGAAGCACAGATCTCTCAGAGAAACACACCTCCCTCCAACGTCCTACCTGCTTAGGGCTGCCTTATCCCTGTTCGACAGGAGGTGCTTGTAGCTTGGTTTTGTCTCCAGCTTGCCACAGTATTACAGGTTTTATCAGTTCTAAGGAGTGACTGCAGCACATCAGGTGTACCCAAGATGGCATTGGTCAGGAGTACTGCTAAATTAGGAAGGTTGGAATTAAAAAAAAGAAAAACCACAAACTAAAAACAGGGATAAAAGCCAGAAAGTCAGATCCAATTGAAAGCTCTAGTGTACGTTTCTACAGTTCCTTGAGGAAGAAAAAGGAATTGCACAAATATTTAAGGTACAAATGTCGAAGTCTTTTGCTACGCTAGTGGGACAGACCTCACAAATGCTTTCTTAGAATACAGGAGTGCCTCTGTACAACATTAGTGTTTTGGTAACCTCACAGCATGTATCACCAGTTGAGATTTTCATTGTTCTTCACTTTGTTCTTCACTTTCAAGTAGCTCAAATATAAATTCTGGGCAGTCCTGGCTTTGGTGATTTTCTTTCCCCATGCTTGAATTACCTGGAGTAACAGTATGCACTCACTTAATCCTTAGATGTGGAAATAACTTGGGATTCCCTTCAAATTAATTTGAAAACCATCCAGTGTTTTTCTAATTGAAGTCACAATGCACTATAGAACAAGTGTCTTGGAAAGAGAATAAGGTATCAGGAAATACGGTTATAAAATCAAGCAGCACTCCTAGTGAAAGAAGCTGTGAATTTAGGTGAAAGTAAATATTACAGCTGTGTTGGCTCAGCTTTTATTTTCAAGGAGACCGCCTTTGTTCAAGACATCAGGAAACAAATGAATGTTCTTTTTATATTGATGTAGTATTAAATGATGAAGGACCTTCTGAAGTGTCTTGGTCTCAAGCCACTCATGAGGTGTATTAAAGATTCAAAGTATTTTAAAGATTATAATCTGCTGCATCATAGGCTGTGCCTGGGTCTTTCTGTAGTATTTAACATTAGAACCTACCTGATGTTATTATTCACTAAGTTTCAGTCACTGTTAGAGTAAAGGTTCAGCTTCTACTACTTTTCTGGTATTGTGTTTACTTGGGTGCCTTTCCCACCAATCTCAATGAGGATCACTCGAGGGATAAAGCATTAATCGGGGGCAAAGAGTAAGAGCTGGAATAGGCAAGAAAACTGAGCTTTTGGGGGTTTCCTCCATTACCTTCACCTTGGAATGCTGATAGGGAGACCAAAATGTAAGTTTGGAGCCTAGGAGAGGTAAAGGAGATGCAAAAGCAGATTGATTTGCGTTTTGAGTTGCAGCTTGTGTTTTTGCTCAATAACCTGCCCTTGCCTGGGCACATGTGTGCAAGTCTGTGCTGCATGAGATCTTCAGGACATGGCAAACAAGCCTAGCTTTTCTGGTGGTATAGGCAGGCCACTGCCATGGATGGGCTGTTTATTCAGTTCCCTATCATGCAATGGCTTCAAATGCTGTTGAAGCAAGCAAGTAAAACCAAAAAGAGTCCGACGCTCTGCAGCATAAGGTACTGAAGGATTTGTCAAGTGCTTTCCTACAGGTATTCTTTGTCCGGCAGTTGGGATACAGCTGCAGTATGGATAAGAGAATACAACAGGCTTAGTATGGGGACTTTACTCTGCAAGGTAGCACACATCAACTTCAGTTATCAGAACTGAATGGCCTTCAGCATTTTCACTCCTTCCAAGCTGGCAGTTTTGCCATCATCCCAATTTCCTGGTAGAAAAGTTTCAGTACAATAAGAAAGATTTTTTTTTTTCACTCAGAAGTAATTTTAACCAACTCTTTTCTCCATTTGGCCAGATTTATCCCCAGAGCATATGCCAACTTTATTTTGCAGTGCAATAAGAGTCCCAGAAATTCCCTGTTCTCAAAGAGATTAAATAGCTATTATAATAGGCTTCTTCCATCTATTAGTTCAAGACTTCTCACCAGACATCAGAGATACTGCAGGCTGGGAATAACTTGTCATCTGATGTTAATTATTGAAATACAAGGCAGGGTAAGGTGAGACTAACCCCAAAAGATACCCAACTAATTTGCTTTCTATCTTGAAAATGACACAAATGACATACCAATAATTTCTTCTGACGTATGTTTTAGAAGCTTAAAGATCACAAAAACTTTTTCTCTCCTGCATTTCAGGATCTTGCTATTGTATTTATAGCAGCATATCTTTATATTGTATTTACCACAATATATCTTCATGTCATCTTATCTGAACTGATAAAGATCGTTGGGGGTGACTACTGTCAAATTTCTGTCTTTTGTCATTTATCGTGATGCAGTATGCCAGGAGGTGGCATGAGCAATACTGCATTCTGAGGATATTTCAGGCTAAGGAACAATACTGTTAAATCTAGCATCTTGTGTCAGGTAAAGCACTGGACTGCTATCCAAGGTTTTTTATCTTGTTCTGGCATTGGCTTGCTAAATGACGTTGGACATGCTGCTTCGCTTTTCCATGCCTGTTTCCTCAGCTGTAAAAGATGGATAATTGCATTTCAGTGAATTTGTGAAGTACTTTGAGATAGCCTGCTTGTGATATTTCCTAACAAAAGTATCCCAGTCGGAAATCTGAGCTAGTACTAGTTTCCATCACAGTATTAAGTGAACTAAGCAATCATGTAAGAACTCCATTAGAAGCTGTCACAACTCAAAGTGGCTCTTAGCAGCCTGATGTGTGCTTTCGGCTTCTCACATTATTTTGGGCATTCTGGATGCTGAATTCATCTACTAGTCACTCTGCTGAAGCTTTGGCTTAGCAACATACATCAGCTCTTCCATTGGCACCACAGCTATAAAGCTAAAGTTAGTGTTGGGTACCAAATGGGGTACAACATGCCTGGTAAACCTGTTCTCACATGCAGCATACAACATTTGATGCTCTCCTACAAAGTGGAAGTTTCAAACAAGTTCATAAAAGTGGAAGTTTCAAACAAGTTCATAAAAGGTTGATTAATCTTCGGTATAAAATCACTCACTGCCTAATTCCCTTCTAAAATTACCATTGTAGCCTCAAGTGCATTCTGTCTGGAATTTTGGACAGACAGTAGAATGATTAAAGTTAAATAATAGGTTATGAACAAAAATAAGACATCCTTAATGTTACAGTGGTTGTGACAGGAAGTTGTGCAATTCCATGTGGAATTGTACTGTGGATTACAGCAATTAGAGCTTCGAAAGATCATAACCTCTCTGTCTTTCCTTGCTAATTTTAGATTTGATCTACAAAATAGAGCTTGCTGGGGGATTGGGAGCCATCCTTCTTCTGCTTATTTTGCTTGTGACCATCTATAAGTGCTACAACATAGAGTTAATGCTGTTCTACAGACAAAACTTTGGAGGAGATGAAGCAGCAGACGGTAAGAAGTTGCTTATACGTACAATGGAATATTTACAAAGGAAATATTTCAGAGGTCCAAAGTGATAAAATTTCTAGTTTAAGTTCAAACTAGTAAGCACTCAACAGTGTAAATCTCTAACGCTTTCTCGCTAAGCCTGCTTAAGTCAATGAATCTGTTCATTGAAGTGTCACAGGTCTATTCCATATGAAGAGGAATAGGAAGAATTCTTCAGGAGTGTATAGTAGAGGTTTGAATGTCATTTTTGAACTGATCACTCAGGAAAACTCTGTGTTTGCATGTCCCTATGCCCAGCATCTCTTCTTTTGATATCCATACTGTATGTTGACAGTAAATTCACCAGGTATTTTCCACTAAACATTTATATTAAATTGTTGTCAGCCTGTTAACTAACTCTAGGAGTTAGTGAGAGACAATTGTCAATGAGGTTAACGAGTTACCTCTGTTAATTGAGAATATGAAACTTAATGGAAATACACAGCTGCACAGCTTGCCTGTAGAGTATGTTTAAGAATAGCATAGGGTGTTTTGTAGTACTTCCTCCCTCCATCCCCCGCTTCAGTAGGCATGTGGTTTGTTTAATGCTTAAAGCTAACACTGTTTTTCAAATTGAAGCTTTAATTCCTCTGAATATAGAACATTCCCTGCTTCTATGAAGGTTGAATAAACATTGGTGAACTCAGTCCAAGTGCTTTAAATCATACCATCCTATTCTTAGTGTTTATAATATGGACATTGATTGTTTATTAACTATGCATTAAAAATAGTATCTGTTGAAGATCTCAGGTATAGTGATCATGTAAAGCTAGTTCTCATAGCCTGCTGCAGCACTTAAAAGTCACGTAGGCAGTCTGTAATGGTATCTTCAGAAACAATGACATATTTGAAAAAGGAGCAGGAATCACATTACCCCTATTGTGCAAAAACAATGTGTGTTTGCAGAGGCCTTTTGCTTTCTGCAGCTAGCATCACCACTATCAAAATAATGAAGTTTTCTGTTAAGCACTGGGTAGATAAGCCGTGAAAAAGTTGGCTACAATGAAATCCATAGGAGTGTTGGAGGATGGGTGGAATGACATCCAACGGATTATAGAATGTGGTATGATAAATAGCAGAAACAGAGGTCAGGAAACTTCCTTTCTCAATCTTTGTGTGAGTGGGAAAACCTGAAATTGTTGCTTTTTTTTCATACTATACAACACAGGGAAATATTTATACTGATACCAAGGAGAAAGCAAAGAGTAAGATTATACAGTTTTAGAGGTAACTTGTATCTAATACCTTGGGATTATACCAATGTGATTTCCCTGTTTGACACCAACCAAAAAGGACCCAAAGCAGTAACTTTCCTTCAGAATACTTTCATTCCATTTGGTCCCTTTTTTTCCCAATGTTAAGGTGCCACATTTTTATTAATGTAGCTTTCTTTGTTCTGTTACTTTTTAATTTATGAAACATTGCTATTTTTTACTTGTTTATACCAACCCCTTGATACTTAGAGGATTCCATGTGCATGTGAGTTCTGAGATCGATCTCTTGCTTTTCGAGTACATCGTTTTAGACTATTGCAGCCATATGTCTCATTCTGATCCTGTAGTAAGAAAGATGAAGTCAGAATGCTACTGAAGTCAAAGTGTATATAAGGGTGTTTTGGTGTTTCGTTCTACTTATTTTCACTGCAGAGTAAGCCTACAGAGGTTCTGTGAGCAATCAGCTGTGTAGGTGCAATTGCATATATCCCATTTATATTTGTATTTCTTTAAAACAAAATATATAAAACCTAACAGATTTTTTTCATCCTATTTCTAAAAATAGCCATGTAGGCTATGCTGGATGCATTTACTTCCTGTGTTGTACATAGCTTTGTTTTTAGACAAAACATTCTGGCAATAGTGAAGATTAAGGGAAGCCATTTAGAAAATAACCCCAACACTGCTTCCAAAGCACACAGAAGAAACAGTGGGCAAGCATAGGTCCTTCTGCTAAAATCCAGTGTATGTGAGAGTTGTGAAGAGGGAGCCAAGGCTGCAGAGATATAACACAAGTGTATGGGCTCGCAGGAGGCCCAGGGGAACTTCTCTTGCTTGTTTGCACTGTGAATAGAGGAGACTGGAGGGAGCGCTCCCATGCCGCTGGAAGGAGCAGGACTCAGCTCATTCTGCACGCTCACCATTCCCAGTCCGTACCTTCCTGTCTGTGTGTGCAGTTTCCATGCTGCTTTGTAACCAAGCACATCAGTGCTGCAGGGTTTGCTCTGCTGCCTTGCAGAGATTCCAAATATTGTCAGGGATGTTTGCCCCCTCTATCTTCTGGTCACTGGCTTCTTCTAAAAGCTCGCAACAAGTTTCATTATGGACAGGATAGCGTGTTTTGGACAGGCCTCTAAAGCTGACTGGCCTTTTTTTGTTTGCTGTTTATTCTTCTGTTGTCTTTCCTTCAGAAATTACTATTTTTGTAAACTGTTGATTTCAGAGAAATATGAGCTAGCCAGGTGGACCTCCTCCCATACAGCTACAGTGGCACTAGGCAAATTGCCTTTTACAGACATACAGTTATTCACATGCTTAGTCTGTAGCTCTGACCCTCGTGAGTCTGGCTTTGTGTCAACAATCATAAGAAAGAACCGTAATTTTAAAGTCATCAGATGTTTTGCGTTGTGATTAGCTATTTTTTCTTTTTATTGGAAAATATCGGTGAGTTTTAACTGCTTTCATTATCTTTGATGTGCACAATTCTTTACAGATAATTGGTGCTCAACAATCCTCCATTTATTCAGTTTTGTCCTCACAACATTAACTATTTGATTTTTCATTTTCTGTAAATAATGGCAGCTGTGCTCTTTGCCCAAGACTGAATTGCTCCAGGTTGACTTTTCCAATGCACTGTTTTCCATTACCTCAGGGGAGTAACAAAGGCAAATGTTGCTAAGACAGTCTGATCCCAAGCTCAGTAGTGATGCCACTTCTGTTCTCGGTGCACTTGGCCAAGCTCTCAGCTCTGTGTGTCAGATGCAGAGAGCTGAAGACTACCACAGAGCTCTGCAGGAGGAAGTAATTATGTTGTCTCTTCTAGCCAAACCTCTGTGTCGCAGCCTTGCTATGCTTGCAAGGCATTGCACTTAAGTTGCTCACTTAGGTCACACATTTCTTATATTTACTTGTGGAAGAAAGTTTTCCCTTGAGTGAGAGCTCAGAACTTTCCCATAATCATAGCACTTAGGAGTTAAAAGAGAAGTTTCCATGTAGGTTTGGGTGCCACAACATAAGAAAGAAATAAAACTCTTATAGAGCATCCAGAGGAGGGTCTGGAAGATTGGGAAGGCAAGAGGTGTGAGGAGCAGCTGAGGGCCCTGGGTTTGTTGGGCCCAGAGCAGAGGAGCTGAGGGGAGGCATCAGGGCGGCTGCAGCTTCTCACAGGGAGCAGAGGGCGGCACTGAGCTCTGCTCTGTGTGACAGCGACAGGGCCTGAGGGAACGGCATGGAGCTGTGTCAGGGGAGGGATGGGTGGGGGCAAGGGACAGTTGTGCACCAGAGGGTTGTGCACATGGAGCAGCTCTCCAGAGCTCCCAGAGCTCAGGGAGCCCTGGGGCTCTGCTCTGAGGAGTAGGGTTTGGGTTTGAGTAGGTGCTCTGTGGGGACAGGGACTGGGCTCGGCTTGGTGTCTCTTCCAGCTCGAGATATTCTGTGATTCTATGATCATTAAAGGGAATAATGCAATTTTCTAGAACTGCTGCGTGCTTTTTGTAGCGCTCTTGCAAACAGCAGGCTGAATGTGAGTTTGTTTCCTTACAGATAACAAGGAATATGATGCGTATCTTTCATACACCAAAGTGGATCCTGATGCACTGGATTGTGATAATAATGAAGAGGAGCAGTTTGCACTAGAAATTCTGCCGGATGTTCTAGAAAAGCACTATGGATATAAGCTCTTCATTCCAGATAGGGACCTGATCCCTAGTGGAAGTAAGTATTTCTGACCTTCAGATTATAATTTCTGATGTGTTACGAAGGCCTGGTCTGTGCACTGAGTGCTTGATACGGAAAACCTCTCTCTGTGAAGCAGTTGTAAGGAGTGGATAAGTCTCCCTGCTGCTACAGGTTTGACCTCTAGTTTAGAGGCAGTTCCTGCACCACTGAAACCAGAGGGAGCTGTTATTGATTTCAGTGGAGGCAGAAGCCGGACCTTTCTATAGAGGAATTTGCAGTGCTGCAACCAATGCTGTAATCTAAAATTTCTGTCAGACTCAGTCACCTAAAAATGCAACTCCCCAGAAAGATTTTGTAGTCTCTGTTTAATCACTGAAAATTGATTTTTTTTTTGGCAGTAATTTCTTTTTTGTCTGTCTTTTTTTCCCTTACTTTGAAGTCTCATAAATCTCTACATTAATTTTCCTATTTATGCCATAGATGCAGTTTTTCATTAGAGTTTTGACCAAATGTTGCGTTTCTGAGCTGGATTGTTATTGTGTAGTACTGATTCTTCAGACAGCTCTGTACAGTCCTGCAACCTGATGCCGTCTTCCACTCTGACACTGTAATACAGATATCCATTTCAAATCAGTTTCACTGCCATGTCTGAACATTCAGCGGCATCCTTAACACTTAATCAACACTTAATGCCTTCTTAGCTGTGTTTATAGCATCTCGTCTTCCTGATTCATTTTTGGTTAAATCAAAAGACCGTGAGTTTTATGCACTATGTTGATAAATGCATAGTAGGTTTGTTTTAGTATCTATTTATTCCTCTGAAATACTGAAATTCTACCCATCCCTTTTCTTATTTTATTGTTTTAACTAATTCTGTCTGAAAATCATGTCAGTGAAAAATGCTAAAAGAGAGTTCCTCTCTCTGCATGTACTACAGGATAGGAAATATGCACAAGAGAACAAAGCAGTGACAGTGCTGGAGCAGATGCCCCCAAACATGAAACAGCTAGAACACAACTGCTTTAGCAGCCTGCTGCCAAAGACTTGAGACTGCTGCCAAGCCCCAGTGCCTGTCCTAGAAGTTGGAGCCTATTTTTTCTCTGTTTGAGGGAGCTGGAAGCAGATTTCTGACTCCATTCTCACTGGGAGAAGTCAGAACCTGGTCTGTGGTCAGGCAAAGTCCCCTGTAGCGGCTTGAACTGACCTTGTGCTTTTGCAGCTCTTGGGCTAAAGCTGCTTCCTCTGTTCCTTTTGCTCTGTGAGGAAAGTCATGCCCTGCAAAGTATGAGCTTTACTCCATTAGTGCCCAGAAACAGAAGACAGGTTATAGAAAAAGTAGCCTTTTTATTTAAGGCAGCCCAAGCAAGTGGTAGTGAATTATTAGATAATTAGGGAGAAATACATCTTTTTGTGTTAAAAATCACAGAACTATAGTAAATGGTTGTTTTAAATCCAGCAACAAAGCAGAGTTATATATTTCAATTATACAAGTGTATTAAGCAGTTTAAATCTGGTCTTTCAGTGGTAACTGTACTGAAGCACAGATTCATCTGAAATGAGGTTCATCTTTCCAGTTGCCATACTATCCAGCATGATATTGTATTCTTGTCTATTTTTGTCAGTCAGACACTCAGCAAATACTTCTCATCACTTTGGGTCTTCATTAAAACTCTCCTGAAAATGTAGGATACCTGAAAATGTCAATTCTCATTTATGAGCATTCACAGACTTAATCTTTCTTTTTTCCTCTCAAACTCACTTTTCCAGTGTTATGAAAGGGCCTGACACCAGCATACGAAGCTTCAAGTGTGTTTAATCAGACATAATGACAATGCTGAATAAAATGTGGATCTGAAATGAGTGTGATTTGCATGCCTTGGCTTTGAAAAAGATGTGGGGATGACATTTTATTTTGAGAGGTGATGGAGAAGGATGGAAGAGTCAGACTCAGTTAATTGTAAGCTCTCTGTGTGCTTGGGAGAAGTGGAACGTGGCTGTTTCTCTGTTCTGCGCAATGCTCACCAGTTTTAAAAGGGCTTGGAGTGCATAGCAAAGAGATCAGGCATCATGGGATGGCATTGACCTCCCAGAAATTTTAGAGCTGAACATAACATATTCAGATGCGACAAAATACGTGGCACTCCAGGACAGGTTTGTATAGAATGAGGTTTTGATCATAGTTATCTTTTTTGATGTTAGGAAATATTTCTTCTCACATGCATTGCATTTTGTTGTCTTTTACTGTAAATGACTTTGTGTGATGTTATATTTTTCCACTCTCCACCCTGATACTTCCTTATGTACCTTTTCTGAATACTTAAATGTGTGATTGCAGCAAATCAGATGTGTTTTATAACGTGGGTTGTTTTGTATAATCTCTGCAGTGTTAAGGTGCTGCCACAGGAGGGTGTGCGTTATTGGGCTTGCTTGGCATGAAGCAGTACATTCAGCTGCTATTTGGATTTGAGAGCAAGCAAAAAATAGATTTGTTAAATAGTATTTCATTTATCTTTCTTGGACACTTCCCTGAACAAACTGAAAAGCTGACTTCAGAAAAATTCAGGGACAAGCTTGATTATGTTTTTGCCAGCTGGTTCATCTCTAACCTCTGGGGAAAAGCTTTGATAGGCTCTGCAAGTCCCTCTGCAGATGAAGGAGAGATCAGATCCAGATGTGCCCGAGCAGGGACTCACTCACCCATCAGAGAGCTCCTCTGCCAAAGGAAGACCCTGGCAGTATCCCCAGTGCATAGCCTAGCTCGGCACTTGGGCTCAGTGCTGAGGACTGTCTATTTCAAGGTGCATATGGAGAGGCTGTTGCCAACTCAAGGACAAAGATGTTGGCTGTTGAGGCCAAGGCCACCTCTTCACTCTTGGAAATGCATCACATTTGCAGTAGGCATTCATTTCTGTGTCCTACAAAGCTGGAATACAATTACTATTCCTGCAGAGCAGTTCTGTTCAGCAGTTCAGAACTGCTGGGAAGGGCACTGAGGGTCTCAGTTTTGCCCATCTTGCAATGGCCAGCCAGGACCGTTGATGTCTCTCTCAGTGTTGTCTGAGAGAAAGGATCCAGCTCCTGAGCTGGTGAGGTGTAAGCAGGGCTCAAACAGCCACTGCTCCTCTGCTCTGGTTCATGCAGAAGCCCACATGACCATGGAGTATGGAGAAGAGGCAAGAGGGCAACGAGACATAGATGCAGTGTGTTTTGTAAGCAGCAAGACCGAGCTTGACATTCACTGTAGCTTTTCTTAAAGAGTTTTCTTTGGTCTTAGCAGAGAGCATTCTTCGTTCCCTCAAAGCTGACAGCATATATAGCTTTCTGAATAGGCACCTAAGGCATAACTGAATGTGTTAACCTCTATAAGGACACTGTGATTGCTAAGAAACAGTTGCAGTAGTTACTGAATTTCTTAGCTATTATCATTTTTTCCACCCTATTCATTTTCAGGTCTTTGTCTCAACAAACCCTTTCCCACAACCAAGCAGACTCTTGAATCCTGTGAGCTTTTTAATTCAATGTTAGAAGATCTGATGAACCTGAATTGTTGAAAGGAAAAAATGGAAATACTTAAGTTTTTACCTGAGCCATTTTCTGTCTCACTAAGGATGATGTTTCTACAAAGAGAATAATATATTTGCACTTGGCTCTTCTAAAGCTGGGTCTACATCAGAGAAAGATACTTTTCTCCTGTCTTTTCTACAAATTATTTTAAACGCAGAAAGTAAAGAGGTCAAGACTGTCAATCTGTATTTTTAATTCCAGCAACACAAATCTCTTAGAACATCATCTAGTTGCTTTCTAAGCATACTTATATTTGATGTTGGCAGGATTGGAAACACACCAGCAATTTGCTCCAGCTCAGCCCAGGGTATAGAGATCAGGCACTGAAAATGAAAATCCACTTTTACTGGAAAATGAGATGTTGGCAGCACAACAAGAGAGCACCTCAGGCATGTGATAAAAAGCACCCATCAGTCAATATTACATTTCTAGTATTTTGTAGTTTTCTCTACCTATCTGTGGTGGGTTTCTTTTTTGTTTGGTTTGGGTTTTCTTTCGTTGGTTGTTGTTTTGTTTTTTCTTTTTGTGTGTGTGTGTTTTGTTTTTTTGTTGTGGTGGTGGTTTTTGATTGATTTTTTTTTACCTGGTGATTCCAACTTTTTGGATTCCTGGATGAAGAAAACCCACATGGACAGTGTGCCTAGGGTTCCCAAGGAGCGTTCATTAGGTATATGACACCATTTATGTGGAATGGAAATAGAGTGCTCAGCACCACAAAGTCCTTTCACAAGTCCCTCATTGTCTGCTCAATATAAATCTTACAGTTAATGACAAGCATGTAAAAATGAAATACAGAGGAATGGCAGTTAAGAGTGAAATAAATATGAACGAAGTCCCCACCCATCTTTAGAGTCAGCCAAGACAGACTGGCCACCCTGGTCTTCTGAAGGCCATCAAGATGATCAGGAAGCTGGAGCACACAGCGTAAGAGGAGAGGCCAAAAGAACTGTGTTTCTTGAAGAAAAGACCAACAAAGATAAAACCAAGGGTAAATTCTATTGTTCTCTTCTGATGGAACACACAGAGAAGATGGAGCCAGGCTCTTCTCAGAGATGCACAGTTGTTAAATATGGGATAAGTTGTAACAATGAAAATTCCAATTCATTATTTGTAAATATTTCCCTGCCATGAGGGTGTTCAGACACCAGAACAGTACCCAAAATCACTGGAGAAGAAACCTCCATCCTTGGAGATCTTCAAAGTTTTACTGAACAAGGAAGGCCATGAGCAATCTTATCTGTTCCTGGTTTGGGCAGAGGATTGACCCGGAGACCCCCAGATCCCATTTCTATATTGTGTGATTCTACAAACTTTTGATTCCAGATATCCAGAATTTTGATTCCAACATCCACCCCCATATCAGCATCATCAAAATCATCAACTTCACTTCAGTCTGCAAGGAGACATTGCCAGAGCCGTTCTTCTTTTCCTCATTCCTTAGCACTGAGAGGGTTGCGTGTCAAGCTGATCTGTGTTATTTGCTTCTTTCCATTGTATTCATGAGCTGACCCTTGGCTCATATGAGATTATGCTTTCTTTGGGGCAGGGCTGTCACTCTTACCTGTGTTTCAGCAGTACCAACAGTGTTGCTGTTCTGGCCGGGGCTAACATAAGCAACAAACAAATATAAAATTTGTTTGAAACAGGAATAGCAAGATGTAATTATTTTTGTTGTATTGAAGTAACCTAAGTTAGGGTTTGGTGAATATTCAGTTAGGAAGCTAGGACTGAATTATTCTTCTATAAATAACTCTTCCTCAAGTAATAGTCATGCTGCCAAATGCATGAACTCTGGTTGTTTTCAGAGCACTAGGAACCAGCCAGCATGGTTGATGGCGCATACTCTTTGGTCTTTGTGGTGCTGCAGACTGCCCTTGTTAAAAACATACATAAAACATGACATAATTGCTTTTCTTTTCTCTGTCTCTCAACTGCTTCTGAAGATCATCTAAGTCCAGTTAGTCAGACTTTTCTTTGTGTAAGCAACTCTGTGTCCATGGTGTTCATTAGTTTTCTTGATCTTGGATTGTTTGCATATTTGGTTGTCTGGGGTTACTTTCAGCTCGTGGTTAATGTAGCTCATTCAAGATTCAATAGGCAATTATGCATAATTACATTCTTGCAAATAGGACACAAATCTTGGACTTCAGTGCTCCAAACTGCAGTTCAGCATCACTACATATTGAGTGTCTACTGTGTGTGTATTTGCTGTCAGGTCGTTTATCTTCATTAATGAGGGTAATCATGCAAAAAAACATGATTGTTCATGGGTGTGAAATTTCTTGTTCATGCTTCCTTGGACATCACTCTGTACGTGATGCAAGTAAGTTACTGATACAGCTACCCAAAGTGCAAGTTTTTTTGACCTGTGAGAAATGCTAACATGAAACTGGTTTGACAAAATATTGCAAAATGGTATTTTAAGGAAAGGAGAAAAAGATAAAAAGGTTAAAAAAAGGTTAAAATGATTTAGGTGTTCTTTAAAATTAAATGGATTAATTCTGATTCTGGTGTTTTATTTTTGTATTAAAGTTTATGATAAAATATAATTTGGGGAAAGAAAAGCTAACTATTCCATACCACTTTTTTGAAGATTTTTTTTCTCCCCTCACAATGAAATGTCATTGAAGTTGACTCTTCCTTTGAAAAAAAAATGAAGTCTTACTGAGATGAGATTTACCTGGTGGAAATATGTTTGTCTGGAGTCTTGCAGTTGATGATGGTAGGTGATGTGAATCCTGAAGTCTTTTTTTAACTTCATGAAAGTGAAACAGCCATTGCCTAACATTTTTTTAGCTTGCCGGAAGGACAGAATCAACTCTCTTTCTCCATCCCACATTGCACTATAGCTCAACCTACAGTTTTTGGAGCAGTGACTAATTTGGAAGTGAAGGATGATTTAGCAATTTATACAATCAGTTTTGTCCCACTGAAGAAAATACGGTGTGGACTTCCACAGACCTTATTAAGACAAGAATCAGTCCTTCTTTTCTCTTCCATGCAGAAATGTTTGATGTACATGTTGGACATGCTGTAGAGCTTGCCCAATGGAACCACATGTTCCAGAGAAGCTGTCACTGGACTTTAGTAGTAGTCTCAGGCTGAAGTTACTGAGAGTATACAATGCTTCTGGGGCAGATGGCTGGAAAATGTCTTTACGTTCCGTCTGGGTTTCCATTTTTCGGTAATACAGTGTATTTCATCTTCAGTGCACCAGTAGGCTGCTGTACATTTGCTGTGTCTGTCACTGAACCAGCTGCAACATGGACTTTGCAGGAGCACCACATGGTCATTTGTGAAGGCTTTTATTCAGTTGTCTGTAGAAAGAGCTCTAAATTGTTGCAGTGTCCATCAAGTAAACTGGGCATACCAAAGCAGGGGAGAGGCACAGAGGGGAGAAGTGTCCACCCATAAACTGGGAATTTTTCCTGTCATCTTCCCACCTAATTTCCTCTTCAACTAAAGCAAAGTCTGGTGAGTTTATGATTGAAATGATGTAATGAATAATGGAGGGATTGTTTCTATTGAAATTGTTACTGCTGGATATTTGAAGATATGAAAGGGAAGTGACTTTTTTTTTTTTTTTAATTGGTTGCATATAGGATGTGCGTGGCTGTGCTTAGCTCTAACCTAGACACATGGTACTGAATAGTATTGTGTCCTGCTGAGAACTTTCTTGTACATTGCAGTGTTCTGAGTTTTTTGGAGGAGGGGTAAATATGTCTCAGGAAAGATGCATGATAGCATGTTGTTTTACTGTATCTTGCAGATTCAACCTCTAATGATGAAGCTTCCCACCTAAATTCTTTCTTTTTGGGAGCAGAAAGAAAGGAAGAAAATGAAGAGTCTGAGCTGTTGATACATTGGGATAATCTCTTTCCATTGTATTGAACATTTCTACCTTTCCTTAAGTTTTGTTTCACCAGTTCTGCTTATCATTTTCTTATTGTTGCTGATTCTCTCCCCTCTTCGCTGCCTCTCCCGTGGATCTTAATGTTGACATTTTTTCATTAATGAGTTTTTAATGTTTTCATTAATGAACTTTACACAGAGCAATGTGGGTTTTTTCCTCATAAAATATTTTAAGAAAAAAAAAATCAAATAACTGTAAATGCTGCATGATTTAAGAGTCTTAAAACGTTAACTAAAAGTCAGGATTGTTGCGTAGAGATTTGTAATGTATGTGTATGTCTTAAATTTTTGTTTGTCTGTGGGATGTTTGCAATTGCCTCTTTTTTCCCATTTGTGAAAGAAATTCTTCTTGCTGCTAGGTGGTGAAATAAAACATTAGTAAAGGCAGATTTGATGCTAACTATGCCTTCAGTCTCTAAGCTATTTTAGAATGTTCCTGTTGGCCTATTTTGTAGCTATTTGCTTTACTGGAAGTGGTGTGAATAAGCATGCTGTGGTATGGTGCCTGAGACTATAAAAATGAGTCTTGCAGTAACAGATGTTGATTAATGATGTTATTTGTAATCATTGTTCCTGCTAGAGGGCAGTGTGTGTAAGAGAGGCCCTGCCCTGTGCTGAGTAAAGATCTGTTCTGTGCAGCTCTTGTGTCCAAGTCTTCATTTATAACACATGCTTCTCCTCTGTTGTCAGACAGCACATTCTGAGTAGCATGATCAAGAGGGTCACATAGATATAAAGAAAAAATAGTGGTTATATCATGTCTCTGAGCTTGCAGTCACAATGCTGTGCAACCAGTGAACACTTTTCTGATCTTAGTTGTTTGTTTGTTTTTAATTATTTTCATTTTTCTGGTCTTGACCCAAAACCCTCCAAAATTTGGTGAAGTTTGGTCATTCGTATGGGTTTTGGATCAGATCTGTAAGTAGACCTCTTTCCCATCCTGTTCCATGTCAAGAATACAATTGGCACCTCTTCCTACCCACCCTGGACAAATAAAACTCTAGATCCCTGAGTCCAACCTCAAGATTATTTTCTAGATTAGTAAGCTGACACCATGGAGCTGATGATGGGTCTGGTATTTCTGTTTACACTGATCATTCACAACTACTTGGTGTGCATGAATAAAAGAAGAATACTATTATTTTCTTTGTCACTGATGTTTGAGCAAATAAACACATCCACTATGCTTAAATTTTCCATTTGTTCCCATCACTTGTGAAGTTTCTGTTAATACCTGAGGGTACATAGAAGCACAGGTCGCAATATTAAAACAGACTGTTGGCTACAAAGAACACTCTTGTGATTTTGTGGCCAGTACTCAAAGAAGAAAGAGCTACCTTGCTGCTTCTATGCAATAGCACAATTTCTGCATGTGTTCAGGGTTGATTTCTTTTTAAGCTCTTGCTAGTTACTGTTTCCACACCCCACAGCATCCTCATGTCCTTCCATCCGAAACACAAGAAATGCTTCCCAGAGTGTGCTTCCCTCAGTGTGACTTGAATCATAAGCAGTCTTAATGTTAAAATTTACACAAGTATTACATTGATCTTGACCCAGAATTTTGCAGTAAGTGAACTGTGTATTTTTAGTCACTAATGCATCTACACAGTGAGGAGATTATGGAAATGTCATTCTGTTGAGATGAGCAGACAAAAACAGTTAAGGATTGAGGATGTTATTAAGGCATTTTCTCTATATATCCTATTAATAGAAGTGTGTTGTGATACACAATCCTATTTCTGTTGGAGTATATCATGAAGTGCCCCCTGTCTTAAGTGGGGTGGATCAGTGAGCTGTAGGATTTTGTTAAACTTAATTGCAAGCCTGATGTTTTGATACAATAGTCTTCTTTATTCTTTACTCTTTCTCTCTTTCTATAATTTGTAGCCTACATTGAAGATCTCACAAGATGTGTTGAGCAAAGCAGAAGACTCATTATCGTGTTAACTCCAGACTATATCCTCAGGAGAGGATGGAGTATTTTTGAGATGGAAAACAGACTCCATAACATGCTAGTCAGTGGAGAAATCAAAGTTATTTTGATTGAGTGTACTGAATTAAAAGGGAAAGTGAATTATCATGAAGTGGAATCTTTAAAGCACACCATCAAACTTCTCTCAGTGGTCAAGTGGAAAGGACCAAAAAGCAGCAAACTGAATTCTAAGTTTTGGAAGCGCCTAGTCTTTGAAATGCCAGGGAAGAAAAAGGAGGTGGTGTCCCGGCGCCAGGTCCTGGATTCTGCGGAGCAGGGCCTTTTTGGAGACCTCCAGACTGTACCCTCTCTTGCCGTCACAGGCACTTCTGCCACGCTGGTAGAATCACGGGCTGATCTAACTGATTGCCATCAAGCAGATTCTGTGCAAATGAGACATTATTGCAGAGGATACGAATATGATGTGTCAGCAGCAACATTGCCAATAGCTTCCATAAGCAACCATCATACATACTGTAACATACCTTTGACACTACTAAATGGACAGCTACCTCTTAACAATACCATGAAGGATTCCCAGGAGTTTCACAGGAACAACCCATTGCTACCTTTATCAGCAAGGGAGCTTAGCTTCACCAGTGATATTTGGTAGTGAAGATCAGGACACTTTTGAGATGCTTCATGACTGCCATGAAGACACATTTTTAAAGAACTTTGCCCGAACCCCATGGGGCATCAAAACATATTTGAAGCAGCGGCACACTTATTTGCTTTTCTACTTGAACTTTTTTGTTTACATTTACTAATTATTGACAAAGAGGGCATTCTTTTGTAAGTCAGCAATGTCCTTCCTGTCTTTTAATGTATAGCTTGATTGCTTCTTTAAAAAAGGGGGAGAGAAAAAGCACATCCCATCGTTCTGCAGTCAGGGATGGTTAACAGTTTGCTGTATATGATCTCCAGCATTTGTATCTAAGTAATAGTATTTCAAATACACTGAAGTTGTTGGGTTTTTCGTATAAACTTCAGTACAGTTTGAAATTCCAGTATCGTATCATGTTACAAAAATTATCTCCTGCACAGACCACAAGGGGTTAATCATTCTCAATAGGAAGGAGGAGGAACTCTTCCCAGTATCATTGTCTCTCAGATGCATTTTAGAAGATGACTAGCTGAAACAATGCAGATGAAGCTTTATCAATAAAGTGCATAGTAACACTAAAGAATAAATCACCTGCTTGCATCAGCACCTCTTCATTTGTTTGTTGAGACATGTTGCATTCCCAGTGACTGGTTAGCAATGTGGTTTTGTTAAACAGCTTATTGGGGTATTGGAAGGTGGTTAGCGGGATTTAAAACAACTTTTCTGTGATTAATAGATTATTTCAGACTTATTTTTTCAGGTTTTTAATGACATTTTAAAAACTGATTTAAGTATAAGTTTGTCTGTCGGTGAATTCATTGGTTTGAAATTTCATGAGATCTCCTGAGCTGTTTTAAGATTTGTAAAAAGGCAGTGTAATTTTAAACAGTACTTTTTTTCCAAAATCAATAGTTAAAATTTCAAATTAACCTTTTTTTCTGAAAACATCAGCAATAGAAAATCATTACTGCAGCAATATTCAGAGATGAAGTGCTGAATTATCCAGGTTTACTAGTAAACTGACTTCAAATGCAGTGATAATCACCTGAGGCAGTTCTCTCAATCTACCTGACAATTTACATCCTTTTAAAATACGGCTGAAGCAGGAATATTTCCACTCTGTGCAACTAGTGAAAAGTGATATTTTTAAGAAGCTGGTAAAGTCTTGCATTCCTTCCATTTCTTATGTACACAATCCCATCAGTCAAGTGAGGACATTCTCATTTATCTTCCATGGACAGCACTGAATCTGAGTTTTGTTCAGACAAGTATGTTTCAGAAGGATTTCCAGACCCAGCTGATCACAGGTTCCAGTCAGACCATGAAGACAGCTGTACTCATGGAAAAAGCTGTAAATAACAAAGGCAGAAGCCTTTGGCACAGCTTTACTGAAAACACAGTATGCATGAGTGTTTTGTCTCAGTAAGATCTGCTGGAGCAAGTCCCCAAAAATGTTTTTGAGGCAGGCAATTTTGCCTGTATTTCACTATGTTTTTTGCACTGTCCTCTTTGATTGCATGGATAAAAGTTAGCATTCTGCACTCAGCTGCCTGTGATTCCATCAGCAAACAAGTTCAGTAAGTCCTTAATGTTTAGCAGTGGTTCCTAAATTGTACCCTACAGTCAAAGTGAAAACAAACACTGACATAAGACTTAGAAGTATCCAGAATTGGCCCAAAGGCCATGAGAACAATCTCACACATGCAATAATTCATAGAGGTCGATACTTTTCCATTGCTTCTTTCCTCTGTACTTTATTCTGTGCCCTCTTACATCAGTTCTATCTGTAAACTTCTCCTTAGGTTCTAAAAAATACGTTTCTCTTGTTGCTTTTTCCAGTATTGTCATTATGCATTTGACACTAACACCACAACAGTTCTCTAGGAAAGATACTGATTTATTACACAGTATAGGACTATAACTTGCTCTTTTGTGAAGTTAAGTTCGGAACATATAGATAGGTGTTTAATATACATATTTTTCTACTGAGAAAGAAAGTGATTTTACCTCCATTATAAATATATGTATTTCAACCTTCTCCCAGAAATCTACAAAATTTGCACTGTTTTATAAGTGTTACGGACTGTGTTTACACTGGCTGTGTCCTTTAATGCAAAATGTAATTTTGAAAAAGAACAAAAAAGTAAAGAAAACCCTGCATGAAGAGAGCTGCATATGTTCAAATGAAAAGCTGTACTTTTCATTCTTTTCCTTTCCACTTTACTTTAGAATCCAGTTAATTCACATAGAATGTTCAGTGAGATTTCAAACCTACTAGTTCTGTATTAAGCATGCAAACTGCAAAAAAAAAAAAAAAAGAAAAAAAAGAAAAAAAAAGAAAAAAAGAAAAATCCACATTCAGATTGGTCTGCTTCTTTTACTTACAATGATTAGATATGGATAGCAAATTCATTTCCTTGATGGCTTACTCTTAGAGCAGTAGCTATTCAAAAGCAAAATGCAGTCATGTTTGTATTGAAGTAACATGAAAAGAACAGTTTTTCTGTCATTTTGCAAAGCACATCGTGTGTCTGTGTATCGATATATTTTAGTTATAGATGACAAGTCACAATCTGCTTTAAGATTTCAGAGTGTGTATTGAGTACAATGACAATATATACATGAATCAGAACCGCCTGTACCCCTCTGCTTTCAGTGCGGGGAAGGGACTTAAGCTCAGGAGGCCTCTGTTGTCTCAGCTTCGTGTAGCATTGCTGTGACGTGTCAGAGATCAAATATCAATATAGGTAGTGACGAAGGGCCTGGAAAAATCCTGCCAAGCAGTGAAATGCATGTGTGAGTGGGACCTGAGTGGCACAGAGGCTGGGGGCCTGACCTACTGTGCAGCCATGAGCGTCGTGCTGTAGCTGCCCTGCGGCTGGATCAGGCCAGGGGTGCCAAAGCATTTTGCTCGTTCATACAGACTTCATTAGCTGAAATAGAAGGGCATTCTGCGTTCCTCTGTCTCACCAAAGCCTCGTACTTATTCAGCTGGAGATACTGGGGATGAAGCCAGGGCTCTCCCTTGGCAGTGCTTATGGCTGCATCCTGCTCACATGGCTGTGCAGCCCCTGCCACCCACGGCCTGTAGGCCTGTATGGCAACCTGTGTAGTGGCCTGTGTGACAGCCTGCAGGCCTGTATGGCAGCCTGCACAACAGCTTGTATAACAGCCTGCAGGCCTCTATGACAGCCTGTATGATGGCTTATATGACAGCCTGTATAACAGACCGTAGGCCTGTATGCAGCCTGTACAACAGCTTGTATAACAGCCTGCAGGCCTCTATGACATCCTGTATGATGGCTTATATGACAGCCTGTATAACAGACTGTAGGCCTGTATGCAGCCTGTACGGCAGCCTCTATGACAGCCTGTAGGTCTGCGTGACAACCTGTATGACAACCTGTACAGCAGCTTGACAAGCTCACAAGCAGTAAAGATCCTTCCTGCAGCCATGCACAGCTTCTGATTTGGGGCACGTTCATTTTAAGTGCTTTGGTTGTAATGTTTCTTTGGATACTTACCTTTGTGTGTGATGTGCTTCAGAAGCAATTATGGTTTGAAGGTTGTATATAGAAATGAGCTAGAAATTGAAAACCTATTCAGTCTACAGATTTTACACTCCTAAAGAACATTCAGAGAGAAGGCAGGGTAATTTTGATGTTAGTAACAAGGCAGAGTGAAAATGGACAGTTGTGGAGAGGGGTGTGGGAATGGGACTGTGTGCTTAGCCAGTGTTCTAATAATCCTTTCTCTAGACACTGAATGAGAAAGCTGTATTAACATATTGCCATCTTCTGTCTGCAAAGCCTGCTGCAAAAATTCTTCAGTCTAACAGAAATAGTTCCATCAAATGCAGTAGACCTAGAGTAAGGCTATAAAGCCAGGCAGTACTTTTACTGTGTTCAGGGGAATAAGGAGAAGACCAAAGGGCCAGAAAGAAGTCTAGAGACTAACAAGCATTTGCTTATTTACTCTGTATCGAATCAAGCTTATTTTTGTCTCTGTTTGGTGCGGATGTGCTCCAGCACTGTCCAGCCTTGGGAAAGGAATTTTGTTCATTTCTTTGTTATAAACAAGATAAGGACTTGGGAATAAATAACAGATACTTTTAGAACAAAACCCATGTGGTTTTTAAGGACTTCTACTCCACTCTCAGTAGCTTCTTTTGATTCAACAGACTTAATTCATGCAAATTCATAAGGACATACTTAACTTTCCCTTAATTGGGTGAGAAATACTTTACTGTGTGGGGTTTAGAAGACTGGTTCATAGATCAGTGCCTGAAATAATGGTATTAAGCACTTTTAGAATTATGCCCTTATGGAAATACTTAGAGCAGTTGTCTGACTTTGGTTCCTGCATAGATTTAAGTGCTGTGGCAGAGCAGCTGGCAAGTCTTGCCATCCTGGGTACAGGACAGGCAGTCCTTGGTGCTCACCAGCTTGGCAGTAACATTGCCCTGGAAGCTCAGTGGCAGAATGGGAAGCAATGTCTCTTGTGTCCTGCTGAGGCATCCAGGGGCTTTCCCTGTGACCTTGATGAGCAGCACAGGGCAGGAAGCCTCTTCCTCCATGCAGCATTTTGTGCATCTTATCCCACTTCAAGGTTCGTGCTGGGGCTGCAGAGTTATTGGAAGGTAAAGAGAGTGCAGAGCATGAAGAAGGGAGAGGAAGAAAAGAGTTATCACAGTCCAAGTGTTTTGCAGGCAGAAATGCCGATTCAGCACAGCACAGTGACAACCCTTGCATGAACACTTCATGTTTGTCCACTATTCAGTGGTCGCTGGGCAAAGTTCCCCTGAACAATACCATTTTTTGTCAGCTCACTTGCTTCAGAACTCTTGTTTTGATCCTTTTAAAATTAAACTGTCATTTCCTGTCAGACAGAAAAATTTCTTGGTGTATTCCATACGCACACACACAAAAAAACCCTTCTGTTTTATGTGTGTGGAAATTCCCCACAGAGTAGAAATCTGTGCTTCCTGCTGGTCCTGTGGGTTTAGAGCTCACACGCGATGCCAACAGTGCTGTTCGGTCACCTCTGGTAAGCAGCACAAGGGGCACGGGTTGTGCTGTGCCATGGCTCCTATCGCTGGGAAGTCTGTACTCCAAATATATAAAAGTACCATGCCCTGTGTTTTGAAAGTATTTAAGGTTTTTAAACTTCATAAGTGATAGTGACTCAAATTGTTCCTTTTTGACTCCAGTAAGCACAGCATATGTTAAAAATATGGGAATTTGAAATATGCTGTATGTACAGGAGGAAATAAAAATCTGAAAATGGATAGTGATAGCATGTCACATCTGGGGAAACACAGAGAACAATGTCGATTTGCACTTTCTTGTTGCTGAAATGTATTTTGCTTCCCTAAAGAAATGACATGATGTGTTTGAGGTGGTGAGTGGGGGACAGCTTTGCATTGCTTATGTTGCTCACTGCAAAAAGACATTTCATCATTTCAGTGCTGCTGGAGAAATACGGAGGCTAATAAGGCTGCTCCAGAGAGGCATACAAGGTCTAAAAGAAAGAACTATGAAGTAAAAGTTACCGAGCTTTGCCAGGATTTTTGTCATTTAAATCTAAAACAGCAGCACTGCCAATAGAAGCAGAACATGACCTGTCAGCATTTTTGCTTCATTACCATATCATTGTACAGCTACAGGCCAAGCAGAAAAACAAATAAATAATAAAAATACAGTTTGTCAAGCTGAGCCAGATTCTCATGGTAGGTATTCTATACACACCCCCTGTAATTCATTTTGATAGAGTGTAATAGGCTTTGCAAGATTTTAAGAGCTTTCTCTTCAAGACAAACACGAAGAGAAAACAACGTATTTTGTATCAGATGAGTTTCATTATTTCTTTCAATTCCGTAAAATAATTCCTTTATACATAGCAGTGAGTGATAAATATTTTCCTGGCTGCAAGTGGATTGCCAAAGTGTGAGCAGCGACAGCTACTGCTGAATCCATCAGAGCTAAAGGGCCAGCGGGACTACCCGCGAGTTCAGTGGGGTAGCCACCGTGCTCACGTGTGACAGGATGGGCTCAGGTGTTGGCTGTTGGCTGCTGATGTGCTGGCTGATGACCAGAGAATAACACATGAGTAAAGCCTGTGCTATATAGAGGGATTTACAGAGTCTCTTGTGACCTCTTTTAGCGGAGCAATGTAGGCGAGGCAAGGTGGAATTAAGAGTTGTCAGAGGGAGAGCCACGCTTCTCATTTCTATTTAAATTCAAATTATTTGAGATTCTGATCATGGCTGTGAGATTTATGTGGAGAAGAGCACTAATGATTCTCATGCTGGTAATGTCGGGGGCTTCGTCTTTACTACCAAGACATTTTCCTGAGAAATCCAGACCCTGACATAGCCTAGACTTAATGTAAATTTGCCTCTTATGAGAGAACTCAAGAAGAGAAGCTCTAATGAGATGTGAAGAAGCTTTTAAAGTACGATGTACTCTGATCAGTATGTGTATATGGCTTAAAGGTAACTTCTGCCAGCACGTAGGAGGGAGCATTGAATACCTACACCCTAGATGGCATTAGAGTCTGAATTCCTTGCAGACTGTGCAGAGAAAATTAGCATCTACTCCACAAATAATAACAACTTTTAAAGCCCTGAACAGCTCCTTGATTAAAAGATATCAAAGGCTTTATGATCATGAATCAATCTAACACCTAACTGGGCTAGGGAAATCTTTTCATCCTCTCTTTAGGAAGTGAAAACCAGGGTCAAGATAATACCAAAAGCCATAGGCAGAGGTGGGGTCATGCCCCGTCACCCAGTCCCGAGCTCTGCTCAGTGGATAACGTTCCCTGGACAAGATGGGTGATTACACTGCAAATTGCCCCAGCCCAGCTCTGGGGCCATATCTTCTCTCAACCAAAAGGAAAAAAAAGATTATTCCAGTCTGCGTGAACAGCTTCCGAATGTCTTCTGTATGGGTTGCATGTTTTGGAGAACACAGAAGGGCTCTCCTGGAGCTGACTGGGACACTTCCTTTGGGATCAGCAGCTCACTGCAGAGAGATGACAAGACAGAAGCTAATCACTGGCAACAAAGTGGTTTTGGAAGGACACGGGCTGACAAGAAGATGAGATGACAGGAAATCTCTGTTGTAGCAAATTATTGGCAAAAGGAGATGGCGGGGAAAAAATGGAACTGACAGATAATTTATACCTAACAACCAGCCTGAACCCAACTCAGAGCTCTGGCTCCTCACTGCCAATCTCAGGGAAGATCTGAACAAAGTTCAAACTTTATTGCTGACACCCATCAACATAATGAACAGAGTCAGCATCTGTGATACGGTAGTGCCAGCCCGAGGGGAAGGCTTCAGTCCAGGGCCGGAAGTTTTCAGTCACCCTTCTGAACAATTTCTCCTTACAAAATGCTTACACCAGCACAGGTATGGATATGTCTGGGCCCACAGCTCAGTGCAGCACTTCACTGTTGAACAGTAGGTGTGCTTGGAAGATCAGTCACCGGTGGGAATGCATGTTAGTGGTAACTGCAGCATGCTCTGAGGTACACAAATGTCTCAAAGGTTCCGTGAGTTCTGCGTCCAGGCCTGGGGCCCCCAGCACAAGGACTGCAGCTCTTGGAGCAGGTCCAGAGGAGGACACTGAGATGATCAATGAGCTGGAGCACCTCTCCTATAAGGAAAGGTTGAGGGAACTGGGCTTGTTTAGCTTGAAGAAGAGAAGGTTCCAGGGAGACCTCATTGTGGCCTTCCAATATTTGAAAGGAATGTATAAACAGGAGGGAGAATGACTGTTAACAAGGGTGGATAGTGATAGGACAAGGGGAATGGTTTTAAACTGAGACAGGGGAAGTTTAGGTTAGATATTAGAAGGAAGTTTTTCACACAGAGGATGGTGAGGCACTGGAACAGGTTGCCCAAGGAGGCTGTGGATGCCCCAACTATGGAGTCATTCAAGGCCAGGCTGGATGTGGCTCTGGGCAGCCTGGGCTGCTGGTTGGTGACCCTGCACATAGCAGGGGGTTGGAACTGGAGGAGCACTGTGGTCCTTTTCAACCCAGCCCATTTTGTGATTCTGTGATTCTATGAAATGGCTTCCAAAATTCAAGTACCCAACTTCTGAGTTCCACAGAGTCCAAAGACAGCCAGACCCTACCCACACAGCTCCCAGCTGACAGGCTGCGAGGAGCAACCAGAGACTGGAAGTGGCTAATCATGAGAACAATTATACTAACAATTCAGAAATCTGTTTCAAATCCCTTTGCTAAGCCAGCAGCTGTATGTTCCAAACTCATCATCCTCCTTCTCATTAAGGTGCCAGAGTCCTTGAAGAGGTATTGAAACAGCATTGCTGTAGCAGGGGGCCTATGTGCAGCACAGGGCTGGGTGCAGACATCAGGTGAGGTGAGAAACTCCTTCCATGGGGGAAGATGAAGGCATATGCCCACAGGGCAGCAGAAGAACTCTTTGTGACCACAAATGCCAGGACTGTGCAGTGTTGCCTCCAGGCTGCAGAATGGTGGCGGCCCATGACAAGGACTTCTCTTGCAAAACACAGCAGTGCAACCTTTGAGCTGCTGATCATTTTTCCGTTTTGGCAGCCAAGCAAATGTTGCAAGAGAGTAATTCTCATCCATTGTACCCTGAGGGTTAACAATCTTGTATGAGAAGAGTTCCAGATTCAGAGCTGGCAGCCTCTACTTCTTTAATGTGCAGAGAGCTCTGCTGAGTCTCAGGGATGGTGGGAGTTGCCTTCTCTTTCTTTCTTCTTGGTCTTTTGGAGGGTGGAGGTGAGGTCACAGAAATTGTCAGAGGAGTATATGGAGCAATTACAGTAAAAGCACAGAAGACTTTTGGAGAAACTTCCTGATTTTAGAAGCCTGGTTCTTGTTATTTTACAGTAAGACTGTAAGGCACAGTCTGTCCCCCAGGAGAGCTCAGGGAAGGGGCTGTGGTTTGGGTGGGCTGTAGCAGAAGCCGAGATAGGCGTGGGTAGGAGGGGATGAAGCCACATGGCCCCATGGAATGCCCATGCTCACCTCAGGCAGTGCCAGGCTGCACTGTCTGATGGATGCTCCTGGTGTGGCAGTGCTGGGCCTGGGGCAACTTCCAGTGCACGGGTCTGGGCCTCTCCCTTCGCTGCCTTTTCCTTTTGCTCAGCAAGAGGTGAGTGCAAGCCCTAAGACTGAATTTTTGTCCCAGTTCAGCAGGGAAGGGGTCTGCTCACAATTGGTGGCATGGGGACATTGCCTGGGCTTGGTGTCCTGGGCACCTCCGCTCAAGGAGATGCAGTGGCACTTTAACATCCCTCTATGAGGCCATGCTGGCCCCAAAACCACACCAAACTGTATGGTTTCATAGAATCATAGCACAGCTTGGGTTGGAAGGGATATCAAAGATCACCCAGTTCCAGCCCCCCGCCAAAGTCAAGGTTGCTAACCACTAAACCAGGCACCAGTTCAGGCCACCAGCATCCCACCCAGCTTGGCCTGGGGCACCTCCAGAGATGGGCACCCACAGCTCTGGCAGCAGTACCATGGCCTCACTGCCTTCTCAAGGAAAAATTTCCCTGATAGCTAACCTAGATTTCCCATCTTTTACTTTAAAGCTGTTCCCTTTTGTCCTATCACTATCTACCTGTGTAAAAAGTCACTTTCCCTCCTACTTATAAGCTCCTTTTAAGTAATGGAAGGCCACAACAGGGTCTCTCCTATTTCTGTTTCTTAACCCTGAACCATCAGCACTGGCACTAATGGCAAAGCTGCAACATCAAAATTAGTCTAAAGCATCCCTAAGTAACCTCCTTGACTATTTTAATTTGTAGCAAGTTACAAGCTGCTTAAATAGCACTCACAAATGGTAGCGTGGAAAGCATTTTTCCACAAAGCAATTGATGCAAGCCAAGCTCATCTGAACAGCCATGCACCACAGCAGAAATCACTGTAACAATTGCAAATTACATTTTATTGTATTTAGTTAATTGAGAGACATAATCCCAGGTAAAACGCTAGTGAAGCCCCTAGTCAGGTGAGGGCAGCAATGATACTGAGGTCAGGTATAAGCCCACACCTGGGTGCTTTGCATACAGACCAGCAGAGATCTGGCGCACTGGCAGTGGGCTTTGTGGGAACACAGCAAAACCTCTTTAATTTTGCTCTTTTCCCCACAGGCTGGAGGAAGTGACTAACTCCTGAGCAGGCAGACAAGGCCCTGGTGAGAGATTGCAGGTATGTGTTGGAAGGTAAAAGTATCCTGGTGCTGTGTCTGGTCTTGGTACTATTAGTCAGGCATAAGTCACAGCACTACGCCTAATATCGACTTCCCCAGAGAAATCAGAAGCTGCTAATTGAGAGGGAGGTACCGGTGGGGATTTTTTACACTGAGACGATAAAATAAAGGTCTCCTGCTGAGATATCCATTTTGGGAGATGAATGATAATTTGCCAGAACAGGACAGCTGAAATTAATGATGATATTCTGCTGTAATTTGTACTACTCTACAGCCAGAGTCAAGGCACTGGGGATCTGTACCCAGTTCCTCTGAAGAAGGATTTTCCCACTAATCTGAGCAGCTTAAAAGATGGCAGTTTCACCAAGCGTTTGGCTTCTGGTCCAACAGCTTCTACTGAGGACAAAAAAATACCTGCACTACACAGGTTTTTTACCCATACTAGTTCTTACCAGGTGTAGTTTTAGTTTGCTATCCAAAGAAGAAAACCAAGTGTTCCACCTGGATTTCACATCAAAAACGTATCCAGTACTTTTCAAGCCAACCAAAAGGGCCCCAACTGAGCTGCACCAAAGATCACAGAAGTGACAGTGTAATGACAGCACCTCCCCGAACCCAGCTGCAGGCAGGTTCCAGCCCAAGTGAAATTCAGGTGCCTCTCTGCTAAGCCATGTCCCTACACCTGGGACACCAGAAGGTCTCAGCACCTGGCCACAACCCACCCCTGGCACCTCCAGCTTCACAGCTGCAAAGTGAGGAGGGATGACAGAAAATGCTCTCAAAAGGTTAAAAAGAAAAATGCAACAGAAATTCTGGCCAAGTCAGGATCAGCCTTGGAAGCTCTCTCATTCTCAGTTTGAGCTTGGACATGTGGAAAAAATAATAGTCATGAAAAGACTTGCAGGCCCTCCCAGTCTAGATGCAGAATAAACAATAGAAAGGGACGCAGCAAAGAGGAAAAAAAAAGAAAAAGAAAAGAAAAAAAGATAAGTGAAATTATCCTTCCTGCAGTTGTAACGTGGAAACTGGGACAGGGTAACAGACACTTTAATGCCAGGATATGCACTGAAAAACTGTAGGAGGCCTCAGGAGGGATTAAATATGGCTGAAGAAGCATCTAGCATCAGTATGGGAGAGCCATCAAATGAGCCAAAAGGAGAAAAGCAAGTGGGAATACAGACATGTGGCTGCTGCATTGTTCACAGAAACACGACCATCCCCAGCCCCCAGAATGCAGCAAATGGCATAAGGCTTGTCTGGGCAAGGAGAACGATTGATGCACAAGTGATGGGTGCGCGTGGTCTGGGCTGCAGGCAGGTGTGCTGAGAGGGCTTCAGCAGGAGCTGCATGGCCTTGGGGAGCTTGGGATTGAAGGCGAGCTCACTGTCTGAAATATCCTCTGCATTTGCGGGGAGCAGCTGCTGAGGGCACTCCTCTTTTGGGGAGGGTGTTAAGCTGGGAGGTCTCATGGTTAGGGTTGCGGTTAAACCTCATGAAACACCGTTCCCAGTACTGTGCTGGGACAGGGCCCATCGTGGGAAGCCACTGACAGAGGCAGGTTAGGTGGTCAGTGGGGGTTTTCAGTCACAGTGATGATTCAGTGGTCACTGACTGCTAATTCACAACCACTCAGCCACGCCGTGATCACAGCTTGCTGCTCAGCCTGTGCAGGAGTTACAGCTCGGTCTTAGTATGAGGTAATGATGTAGGGTAACTGCATAAAAAGTGTCTATGAAAGCTGCAGCAGGAGATGTGCAGTGATTTTGTTTATATGCTTATCATGCAAACCTCTGCACTTCCTATGCAATTGCATATACTTTTGCAGGATTTGTCCTACAGGAAAGCAGGGGGCTGGTGATGGGTATTCCCATAGGATCTTACAATGTGGTTTCCTATCTTTCAAGATATTTCTAATTTGTCTATTTAAAAAACAAAAGAAAGAAAAACACTTATTTAGAGGCTTGACTGTAGGCTTTCATATTCAAATACCAGATGACTGTACCAGTATCTCCCTTCTGTTAGAACAGACTCATCCATAGGAAAAAAGGACAGGCAGGGCTGGCTCTGGGGTGGGACTCGGTGTTGCTGCTCTCTGGGATGTGATGCAGACCACATCAGTTGTGTCTGCACAACCACACTGGGCGTGGGAATGAGGAAAATAGCTGCTTTTCCTATACTCTCACTGGGTAAGGTGTATGTACTCGTGGGCCATCTGTGACTTTGTAACCTGGACCTAGGGCTTTTGGAAAGCAAAAATTAAAGGTGAAACTATTATCTTCCAAACTTGTAAGCATCTGCCAGCAGAAATGAGGCTGTTGGAAAAAAAAAGTGCCTCATGTGGGTCTGGAGAGTTCTGGGCTGTGCTGGAAGCTGCTGCCCATGGCCCCATCAGAGATCAGGTCCCAGAGAGGCAAACTCGGTTCTTGCTCCTTAGAGCAGGGTTGGCACGCAAACTGCTCAGATAAGGTATGAGGGCTCAAGGACTTAAAGATGCTTAATTGGTTTGTGGAGCTAAACTCCATAAAGAACTTAAGCTGCTGTGAAAAGGGAAGCTGGCTGAAATCCCCAGCTCTCCCTGCTGGAAGCTTGGGAGCAGCCTGGGCAGTTGCTGGGAGCCACTGTCCTTGGGGAGCTCTGAGCACTCCTCCTTGCCCTAGGAACCAGAGAAAGACTCAGAAATGGGAACCAACTGGTCTGCCTGCATATGCAGCCTTTGTTTTTGCTTTGGTTCTTTGCCTGGTTTCTACTTCAACTCCTGGTTCTCACTGTGTCTTTTGTAATTGAAGTGCCCACCATTTTCTCCTCGGAAGAAAATATCAAGTCACTGCTCTTTTAATAAGGTAAGAGCTTCAGCTCAGGATGGGCACAGTAAGCTCTTTTGTCCTTGGTTGTTAATGTTTGTACCACTTCCTTGCACTGAATCCAAGCCTGCAGCACCTTTCTCACAATGCACAGAGTGGATCTGGAGCAAGAACCCATCTCACCAAAGCCAGGTGGGAACATCTGACTTTTCTGCTCACACAGCACTCCCAGCCCAGTGTGGCACCAAGGCATTCACTTCCTTTGTGCTCTCTGGGAACCAAGATTATTGAGTGTGTGATTATTGAGTGTTTGCTTCCAGGTCATCAACTGAAAACGGTGAACACAGCCAGCCTCAAACTGCTGTCAGAATTGCATTCCTTCCTCGCACTGCATCCAGGACTTGATATTGGTGAACAACTGCCAGATGAACAGAGACTCGTTGTGCTTCCCAAGCCACTGAACAACCTATGACTTTTAATTTTTAAAATGTTTACAGGCTCAGCTGACAGCTGCAGCGCACAGCAGCAAGGTGGCTGCAGCCACCCACTGCCGCCCCATGCGCCGTGGGGTGCAGCGAAGCATCGGCGCTGCCTGCTCCAGGCTGAGCACTGTGCTGCAGAACTGAAACTTGGCTGGGGGCTGTGCACTGGTTGTTAATGCACAAAGATAGCAAACGTGTAGATAGGGTTGGCAGCAAAATGCACGGACTTATTCATGAGTTAGTGTTGGAAGAGGACACTGTTGCTCAAGGCTCACATGAGCTTCCCTATCCAGCAGTCTCACTCACACAAAAATACAAAATTAGGCAACGTCCCAGAGATGGGAATGCATTTCCCTCGAGGAAAATAAGAGAATTTAAAGGGCTCCTGCACTGCACTGGGGCATCCAAGCGTGTTTGCAATATTCAAAGTTGTTGCCAAAATATCAAGATGAAAAGCAGCTTGGAACTGAACGGAATTTGGAGTGAAAATAGAGAAACGTTCCTGGAGATGTCTGATGGGTCACGAAGGGCGGGTTCTATTCCGAAGCACTGGAGGAGGCCTCCTAAAGTACAGTTCCTCTTCTACTCTTTTTGTCTTCTTTCCTCTAAGAAAGGAGAAGCAGGGACTCCAGATGTGTGGCTCTACTTGAGCAATGAGGTAAGCTTTTTTTGTAGCTGAAGATGTGCCTCACAAAATTACACAATTTTACGCATAAGTTAGGCTTGCAACATAACAGAAAAAAACTCTTTTCAATTGTACAATTTGCTGAGAATGCACTCAGGCTGACACGTGGCACTGAGAAGTTTAAAAAGATGGGACAAAGTTAAGGGTTTGGGTTTTTCTGTAAGTACATGAATGTCACTTCTACCTCAAGTTGGTGGATTTTTCTTCCCTCTGGGATGGAAGGGGACAAACAAAAACCAAACATCCCGCCCTCAAGCCAAAGGTCCCGTGTCCATTTTTTCTATTTTTATTGATTTGTTTGTAATCTGACAGTTCCCTCAAACGAAGGGTGATTCAGAGGCAAGTTCCCTCTTAGCTAACCACCAAACTTCAGTGGCTTGGATAAAAGGGAACCCCAGACTGAGTCTTCTGAGGTCAGCATTTGTTTGGCAAAATCAAAGCTGTGCCTACGAGATTTTCTAAACGTCAGAAAACCCTCTGTGTGTCAGAGAAGTTGCCACATCTCGTCTTTTCCTTCCACAAAAGGAGTTGGATGTACGCTACGTTATATTTTTACTGATTAAATTGAATGTGGTAGTCATTAAACTGTGTGATGTCAGTTTGCTTTGTATTTTGTTTCTTCTTTTTTTTTTTTTCCTTCTCAGAAATCTGCCTGCAAAGCGGCAGCAGCTATTTTTTCCCATAATTGCATCTGTTTCAGAGAGCAGACAGATGTTGGGCTGAAATTCATTATGGTATTCATAAAACCCATTGGGATCTGATGACCCAGTAACATATAGCTACTGTTCCTTGCAAAGCAGTTACAGCGGTTGCCACTTGACTGAAGAGAGAACTTTGCAGATGAAAGGAGGGAATAACCCCTAGCTCAGCAGACGGCAGCAGTATAAAATGTATGAGTTCAGTTTATTTCCATAAATCATCTTGTTCTTAATTTTGCAAATTTGCAAGCCAGGCTGCATGCACTGGTGTTGCCACAGCGTGCAGATCTGTGTTAGTGTTCAGGCATAGAGTCGAGCTGAAATACCCAGTGGAGAAGGAAAGAAAACAGGAGCAGAAAAAACTCAAATGGAGAGGCAGCGCAGTAGAAATAGCTCTCGCACAAGGACATGGCCATTGGTGTGATTTGTGTGTTATGACACCAAGTCAGGGATTCAGCTGGCTCTGGAACTGAAAATTGAAAAGGCAAAAATGCAGAATGTCACCATTCCCAAGGCTGCAGCTCTCCTAGATGGAGGGGTTGGTGCTGCCAGGGTGACGGGGACGTGTGCTCGCCTGTAAGAACCAGCACTGCCCGCAGCAGCACTGCTGCCCGGGAGCTGTGGAGGTTGGGCAGTGCTGTGGGGTGCGCTGCCAGCGGGGCTACCAAAGCTGGAGCAGAGGCTCCTGGTGTGTGGGGTGTGCTGCCAGCAGGCCTCTGCTTGCCACTAGAAAGGATGTGAATTTCTGCAGGAGTCCCAGTGAATGGCGTGTGGGTTCCGTGGGAGTGTGGTGGGCGTCCTGGCCGCAGGCCAGCAGTGAGAGGCACTCTTTCCACCTCTCCCCATCCATTCAGGAATCACCGGGGAAGGAAGCTGCTTGGTCTCCTTTTGGATATCCTGTGTGGCTAAACTAGCGTGGCTGCCAGGAACTGACAACGCTGTTTAATTTTTAAAGGGCTGCAAACTACTGTGTGTGCTGCTGCGTGCGAAGTGGCCGCTCGGTTTGTCTGGGTTTCTGCATTGCTGGCTCCCCAGCAGCAGTGCCCCGTCCCTCAGTCCTAGCGCAGCAACTTGCAAAGCACAGGGCTGAGGGCAGAGCCAGGTTTGCATGCTGCTTGCTGGCCACATTTGGAAAGAAGAGGAATTTTCTTTGGTTCAAACAGGAGAAAGCATGAGAAGTACTCAGAGCCTGATCCAAAAATCCATTGCAAACAAAGGCATCTTACTGTGGTTTCAAAGCAGTGCGGGTCTTGGAAAGCACAGAGCTACAAAGTGGGCTGGGCAGGAGGGACATTTACTTCAACACCCTTTAAACAGGGAGGTAAGCAAGTGGGTACCCCCAGCAGGATGCTCAGACCTTCCCCAGCCATCTCAGGGATGTGCTGCAGCTTGGCTGAGCCACGAAGGTGTTTTCCAAGGCACGACACAATGAGGCTCCACACACAGTGCTCAGACAGCACACAGCCAGTCCCAGGCTGTGCACAACCCTGTACTGGTTTTGATGCGTAGTCTTGCTCCTGAACTCCTTCCATAGCCAGCCATGGCAAGAAATCACACAATAAATGAAATGGAAGGGATTGGCTTCTAAACTAGTGGCTGTTCTACTGAATCAGGATTGCTGTCAGCAGAGTTGTTGCACTCCAGTTAACAGAGGCTGTTGGTACCAATAAATCCCTTCCAGGATGGTTCTGTAAATAGCCATGAATGCAGGGGGCAGGCAGGAGCCCCGCAGGTGGGGGATGTGGAGCTCCTGTGGTCGGCAGTGGGCAGCTTGGGGGCTACCAAGGGAGGGCAAAGCAGTCTGTGAGACTGTGAGATGGGAAAGCATTGGCCTTCCTTCCTAAGCAATGCACAGAGCTCCTGGGAAAGAAGGAGGTGCAGTCCAGAGGTTCTGTGTGCTTTGGAACCACTTTGGAATCACCTCTCAGCTAAGGGCTGTGCTCCGAAGGTATGTCTAAAACCTCCAGGTTATACAGAAGAAGAAGTTGCATGGAATTATGTGAAGGGTCTGTGCTCTGAAAGGAAGGTGCTGATCCCCGGGCCCTAGAGCCTGCAGCACCTCTGGCACGGGCAGGGTGTGATTTCTCTCCAGGACAGCAAAGCAAAGGGAAGTATTTGGCGCCGGGGCCTGCAGGGGTCCCATTCTGCCTGGGCCATGGGGAATGCAGGCACGGGGCTTGGAGCAGCGTTTGTCCCCAACTGAGTGCTGGGGTTCCCAGCCTCCTGGTGCAGAGCTGTGGGTTGGAGCCAGGGAGCACCCCCAGCATCCAGCTCTGCTGAACGACAGTTGCTTTGAATTTTACAGTTTGGAGGATTAAGAAATGCTGAAAGGAGTCAGTTTGCCCAGTGCAGGCTGAAACTAACGTTTAAGAAGCTGTTTACTTCCTGCAGACAGGAAATCCTGCTCCGTTAGGGGTTATCTATTTTTTCCTTTTCCTGCCAACCTCACACCTGTAGCGAGGGCACAAACAACGCTGGAGGAAGCAGGCAGCATGCTGGCTGAGCTGCTGCAGTCCGCAGCGGGCTGGGGAGCCTCTGCAGCCCCGGGCACAGAGTTTCCTTGGGGGAAGTGAAGGAAGCTCCGTCTCCATGTACTGCACTTCCCTTTCCACGCCGCACACCCGCTGCATGCAGGGCTGTGTCTGCGCAGCAGTGCTCCGCTGCCAGCTGCATGCAGCGACCCTTAGCTTGAGTTTTACTTTGCAACCGCTGCTTTTTCCCTCTTCTACCCCGCTGCTGCTCCGATTTCTTTATTATTCATTTAGCATTTTTAAGTTCTGCTCGTTGCCCTTCTTTGTGCTGTCGTGCTGTCCCGGGGGCCGAGCCATGGGGCTCTCGGACGTTGCCAGCGGCCTCTCAGGCCCCCGGGATGGGGGAGAGCGGAGCCAGCAGCGCAGCTGGGATCCAGGCGTGTGACTATTCCTTATCGAGACGTCTCCAACGTTAAGGAAAAGTCAGAACCGCTGCTGGCGTGCTGTGGCTGCGGGGCCCGGCGGGACAGCCGCCTCCCGCACGGCGCACAGCCCCGCCTGAGGCGCCGAGCGCACCTGGGCTCGCGGGCGGCTCGCAGCCGGGGCCGCCGCACGGCCGTGCTCCGAGGGAAGGACGGCACGGCACCGCACGGCACCGCACGGCACCGCACGGCCGGGCCCCCAGCGCGCCTCGCCCCGCCACGCCACGCCGCCCCGGGAGAGCGCGTGGGGCGGCGCGCGCGCACCCCCCCTCGGGGCGGGGGCCGCTCGCGGAGTGCAGGTGGCCCCCAGCGCGGCACGCCGAGCCGCGTCACTTCCTCGCAAAGTTTGCCCGAGGAAATGTCTGCGCGAAAGTTGCCCGCGGCCGCCCGGCCCCGGGGCTGCCTCCCGGCCCGCTGAGCGGGGAGGGCGTTCCGGCTCGGGCATGCCCGCCTCCCTGCGCTCGCCGGAGCACGGCCGGGCCGCCCGCGGGGCGCGGGTTGAGGCGAGGCGGGCGGACCGGAGCGGACCGTTAGCCGCGGCCGCGGGGCGCCATGGAGCGGCAGTGCGCCGCCCGCAGCCTGGACGGCATCGACCTGGCCGCGCTGCGGGTAAGGGCGGCGGGGCGGGGCGGCGAGCGGGACGGGAGGGGTGCCGGGGAAACGGCGCCGGGAGGGCGGTCGTGGAGCCGAGCCGTCGGCCCGCGCCCGCTCTGCTGCGCTCTGCTCCGCTCTGCTCCGCTCTTCCCGTCGCGCTCGTGCGCTTCTCGCCGTCTTTTCGCGTCGCCCGAAGTCCGGCCGCGTTGGCAGCCGCCCCGCCGGTGCGTGACGGCCCCGCGCCGCTGCGGGCGCCGGCCGGACGGCCGCGTACCCGGCGAGCGGCGCCGTGCGGGCACCGAGCGGGGAGGCGCTGGGTTGGGGCGGAACGCGGCCGGAGGGAGCGCGGAGAGCTGCTGGCTAAAAATACCGGAGAAGGAGGGTTGGGAAAAGGCTTTGCACAAAATCACATGGTGGGGAGCGTGCTGCAGGGAGCAGGCGGGCAGAGAAAGGCGGCCGCGGGGTCGGGGGTTGGCACGGAGCTGCTGGCTGGGAGCAGGGCTTCAGCCCAGCCGTGCTCGGAGCGGCGCGGGTCTCCGGGCTCGGCAGCGGGATCTGATCTCCTGCAGTAAGTGATAAGAGAGCGGTGTCAGCACGGAACGTCCTTCGTGTAGAGCCCTGCACGAGGAGGAGCCTCACTGAGGCTGCGCCGTGTGGGTCTGGTCCTCAGCAGATGGGGCGAAGGCCTGGTGGGGGACCCGCTCAGTGCTGGGCTGTGCTCAGCACCCGGGGGGCCCAGGCCCACTCACACCAAGCAGGGACGGCCGCTTCCCTTCCCCTCACCCTTGGTTCCCAGGCGAGCACATCTGGCCAGCCACAGCGAGGCCGTTCTCCAGCACCAGCCTGCTCTGCCCCGGAGGTGCTGGCTGTGTCCCGTCCCTGTCCCTGGACCAAGGCGCTTTGGGCTGCAGCTGGGGATGCTGCAGGAGCATCCTGGTGCAGCCCTGCCCTGCTCTGTGACAGTGGCAATTGCAGACCTTCCAAGTGTGGGTTCACTGGGGCAGTCAGGTGGTTAAAAAGCTGCTGATGGCAGTGGTGCCCAGCACAGAAACGTGGGCTTCGGGCACCTGGCTTTTGTTACCTCCAAGGTAATGCATTTGGTCAGGCTCCTGCTGCACACGTGGGCTTTCGTTCCACCTTGCAGTGGAAGCGGACATGGCTGTGTTGCCTCCGTGCCAGCAGTTGTGTCGCTGCCTTTGGAGCACTCCGCCATGAACTTGCAGGAAGGCAAGAAGCTCACCATATGGTGCTGTGCCTTACAGTAATTAACCTCAGAGTGATGGATGTCCAGGCCAAGGTGTTGGCATCTGTCAAAGTGAAGCTGGTGACGTGCAGGGGCTGGCTGGGAAGGGTTAGGTGGATCAAGGGTCCCAAATTCTAACTGGGAGGAAGCACTGCAGCAGCAGTGGTGCTGGCTCCCAGGTAATTAGGAAGCTAGCTAGTTGTGGGGGCTCTGCCAGTAGAGGATGCTGTGCTGATGGCCAAGCAAGAAAGGACAATCCAAGGACCAAAGTGAGAGCCCAAATTAATATCCTTTATGATTCTTAACAAGGCTCAGTTCATTCCTGCATCCTGATTAAAAGGGAAATGGCCAAGTATTTTGGCTGTGCTCAGCACTGCGGAGGCTAGCGGTATTAGTGCTCCATTGGCCAGCGAGGATGGGGAGGATTTCAGCTATTCAAGTTAATGCTATCATTTATTTAGGTAATTGTTTGGGTTTTTCCTGGAGTGTCTGAAGCCTCCTGAAGTGAGCTATTAGGATGCTAAATCAGAATCAGGTTGAGTGGAGGGAGAGTGAGAGACTGATTCTGAGGCACGTGCAATGATTGTATTTGCATAATAAAGAAATGCAGAGAAGAGTCAGGGCAGGGCAGTCAGTGAGAGGGATGGTAAATCCTTTGAGTTGAAAAATGCACTTTAGATCCTTCCAGGCTTTGTGCCCCATGCATGCACTGCAATTCAGCAGCACTGCTTTCTGCAGGAGAGGGACGGGAACGGAGAGCAAACTCCCCAGGGGAGCGGTGTGGGCAGTGGGATGCTGTGCACGGGGACGTCGTGCACCAGACAGCCCTGGTGCAAAAAAATGCTTTGTGAAGATGACAGTCCAGGAAGCGTAAGATTAAAACTCATTTAACTTGAAGACAAAATCAAACGAAATCATGGATTCCCTGGCTTGTGGAAGTTGTGGAAGTCCCTGTTGTGTTGCCCAGGCAGTGGAAGCTGCTGCCATTTATCATGACAGTCGTGCCGGGGGGGGCAGATTCTGCTCAGAAAAATGGCCACATCTTTCCTCTGGGATATTCTGTAGGTAAAAATTTCCAGATGAGATATGAAGAAGGCAGTATTTATTTTAAAAGAATAACGTGTAAGTGGAGTGGAGAAGTAGCTTGCTACAATTAAAAAAAAAAAGAAAGAAAGAAAGAAAAAGTTTTCCACGTAGGGTCACAGAAATAGAAGTTTGGAGGTAAAGGCTGTTTTTTTGTATCACATCCCTCAGCAGTACTGATATGCATTGACTGACATGACAGATTGCTGAAACAGATGTGGTAAAACTGACACATGGAACTAATAATACTTTATATACATCTCGCAATGAAATCGTCCCAAGAAATGAGCATGACCAATAAATGGCTCAGTCAGAAACCAGGAAACTGGTCTCTTGAGTTCTTAATGTTTTTATATGGATCTCAAGTGAGTTTCAGCTGAAGGTACAGATTTCTTAATGTGCTCACTCATGCAGAAGCAAACATTTCCTTGCCCATGCCTTGCACTGGGATGTTCCTCCTCCATCTGCAAAGCTGTGGGATCTCATTACTGGCTGGCACTGGGGCAACTGATGCTAAACCAGCAGGACGTGCACTGCCTCATGTGGCACAATGACTGCTGACATGTGGATCTTTCATAAAAACGAACAGCAATCTGGTTTGGGTTCAAAGCCAAGACTTCAGTGCATTGCTCAAATTCACCTTGTTATGTTTGCAGAACAGCTGCTGAGCATTCTCAGCCTGTGTGGTGTTCCTGTGTTGTTTGGGATGCTCCATTTCCTTTCTGAAAGGCAGTCAGGCCTGAGCTTTGTGTAGCACCTTTCTATTCCATTACAGGGGTTCTTCCCGTTGTTGCCTTGCTGATGCCAAGCATTTCACAGCAGAGGACAGCAGCTCAGCCTCCAGACTAGCTTTCTGTTTTAAAGCTTACTCTACTGCTAAACTGAATCAGTTGAGTGCTCGTATTCCTCATGCATTCCCATTCGTTTGTTCCATCTACTGTATTGCCATGCTTTGAATCTTCTGAGTTATTTCGAGCAATTTGACTGGAAACTTTGATAGAAATATATTTCTTGAATTCTTATTTATCAGTTATTTCCCCATTTAGTGTATAATACGCACCATTAAGAGACATGCCACAGACATTTTCATTTTGATTGTGGATGGTTACTCTCCGTTATGATGTCTTTGCTCTGCTGCAAGTGATGTTCTTTTTTTTTTCTGCTTTTTGCAGGACCCTGCGGGAATATTTGAACTGGTGCAGGTTGTTGGCAATGGGACGTATGGACAAGTCTACAAGGTTTGGGTTTCTCTTTATTTTATGATGGCGATCTCTATAAAGCCGTGTTTCCTAAAGCAGAAATGAGCACTGCTGGGAGCTGGACAGTGTTGTCCCAGCAGCAGTCTGCTTTGTCTGCCTGTCTCCATCAGCTGTGCCCTTCCTCCCAGCCCGCTTTCACGTCCTGCAGCAGATCAGATGGCTGCTGGCTCTGCTGCTCCCTTTGCCCTTCTTCTTCTGTCCTGTGGTTATTTTTTTCTTCTTCTCAACTGTTTGACAGGCATGACTGAAATTGGTGATGGCTGAACTTGGCCCGGGGTGTGTGAGAGCCCTGCACACACTGCTGCAGCACTGCTCTCCAGCACAGAGGTGTGAAGCAGCCAGGCCACCACGCGTTTGCTTTCACTGTTACCTTTGTCATGTTGGTGCCAAAGCAGGCCTGCGGGCCACGAAACTGCAGCAATTGAACCTCATCTGCCATAATACGTTACGTGCACTGTGCGTGCTTTGAGGTGTAAGAACTTGCCTAAGGAAGTGGTCAAGACAATCTAAGGGATAAAGTAGGGCACTGGGTCTGTGTCGCTCTGATTTGGAGAAATAAGGCAGGAAGGAAGGAAAGGGCCATGCTGCTGGATCAGGGCGGGGGCAGGAGGGAAGAGCAGCGGCACGGGAGGAAGCTGTCTGGTGCTGTTCTGCCTCGAGTCCTGCTGTGCCACGAGCCTTAGCATCGGGCAGGCTGCTCCAGCACCAGGCCCCAGCACAAGGCCACACATTGCATCTCAGAGTCCATCTCCCAGCTGTGATCTGCTGTGATCACCTCTTGGTTCCCACTTGAAAGTATAGATACTTTCTCAAAGATTCTGAAAGCTCCTCTGCAGCAGCAGTCCGGGGGAGTTTCTGGCTTCCTATATATGTTTTTATTTTTGTCAGAAACAGGATTTTTCTTGTGTAACTGTTTGTCTATGTCATCTGTAAGATTATCATTCAGATACTGAATGTTATGAAACTAAAGGTGGAAACTCAGGGTGTTTGTAATAGTTTGTGTGAAGCCAGGAGGCACGTAGGGGTGCTGCGTTGGTGGAACCATTGACATCTTTTGTTGTGAAAGGTCTGAAAGCTCCCATGTGGCCTCTGAGAGGCCTTTATTTCCTTGCCTAGATTTATTTTATACTAGGAGAAAAAAAATTCGATCTGGTCATCTTGTAAGGATGTTGGGAGTGAATCAGCTGCTTAATCATGGCAGGAGCAGGAAGGAGCAGCACAGCTCACTTCTCTGCTGCCAAAGAAAATGTTCTGTGCAATGGTGTGGGTCACTCAGACATCCACTGGAAAAACAAGTAAGGAATATTGACAGTAAAGATTAAAAACTGTACCCAAAGGCTGCTGTCCACTGAACACATGAGACCAAGGTCCACTCACTGAGGATGAGGAGATCTGGATCTGGGAACGTGGCAGCACGCAGCTCCTGAAGGGACAATAAGAAGCTGGGCACTGATGTTCTCTTTGCTTTTTCACTGCTAGGACTGACGGAGCATACTGTAATTATTTTTTAGTTTATCTAGTTAGATTGTAAGCTTGAGATCATAAATATATAATTTATAAAGCAATGCTGGTTGTCCACATATATTGTCATGTCACTAGTGCATGTTTTCATTTTTTGGAGGCATTGGATTCTTCCATGTGTTCAGAAATAGATGCACATAGTTTCAAAGGAAAGCTTATTTCAGGCTAAATAAAGTATGTTCAAGATTACTAAACTGTTTGCTTGGCTCTGAAGATGAGTCAGAAGGCTCTGCGTTTTAATAAATGCAGCTGCATAAAAATGAAAATAAAACATAGAAGATTTATCATTGGATTTAAAAAACAACGTTTAACAGATCTATTGGAGGAGGGTGTTGTTTGCAGTCAATTGTTCCAGACCAGTTCCAGTTCAGCGTCCTCTAACTGAAATGGAAGGGGTATGAATTGCGCCAGTGATAACACTGGAGCTGTCTATGAATGTCATAAAGTCAGGATTTGCATATAGTAACTGCCTGAAAGCTGGAGGGTTTGTTGACAACTTACACAGTAGTAGGGTGTAACCATGCCAGCTTTGGCTACTTCAGCCTCTGGAAAAGTATGAATTGGATATTAAAAATGCAGATAGTAATTAGAAGTCATGAGACTTGGGCTTCATTATCTCTTAACATGACAGATGAGTTTTTCAGCTAATTACTTGCTTCCAGGTGCCAAAGTCTGAAGAACAAACCATGCACAGAGCAGTTCTGGGTGAGACCAGGGAAGGGAAAGCAGCAGCTGTTTCAGTGGAGGCGTTTGGGGCAGCTAGAGAAGCATGCTGTACAGTCAGTGAACGTAGAGATGTCATAGTTATAAGGTATACCAGAGAGCTTAGCTATGTAGCTATTACATCAAAGCAGAAAAGATAGGATGCTTACCCACATCCTGGGCTCACTTGCAAAGCTCCAGCAGAGTGGAGCTCCAGCAGAGACCCTTCCCCACTGGCAGTCAGCTCTTAAATGGGTCTAGGAGAGGTGCAGCCAGGCTCCACCCCTTCCAGCAGCACAGGTGAATTGCTTTCACCTGTGCTCCCATGGCTGACTCACTGCTCGCCCCAGGTGATCAATCAGAGGTTCAGGCCGTTACTCAGCAGTTCCCATACACGTGTGTATGTGCTCTTTCATGTCCCTGCTTCCTGAGGTTTGAAGTGCAGGTATGGCAGCATCCAGGCCCTAAACCGTCTCCATTGATTGTAAAGAGAAGCTCCAGGGCTTTGCGTGCTCGGCTGTGAGCTTGGGGCTGTCCTTTGAAGGAAGTGAGATTGCTGAAGGTATCACCCGCAGACTCTGGGGTTTCGCTTCCCTTCTGAGTTGTTCCCTTGCCCTGTAACTGCTTCCCAAAGCAGCTCAGAAGAGAAGCTGTAGGCTGCTGTCCTTCGGGGCAGCAGTGGAGCTGTGGGAAGCAGTGTAGGAGATAATGGCATCCTTTTCATTTGCCAGTAGTTGCTGCATTACGGCGACACAGCAGTGTGCTGTTAGAGTTAGTACCTTTGCAAGCACTGTGTGGGAGCAGACTGGTCTTCACCAGTGCCCAAGGCTCTGTCTTGCAGTAGAGAGCTAGCAGTGTTCTCACCTGGACAACCCTTTGCCCGCTCCTGCTACCTCCAGGAATTAAAGGATGCTCTTGTTTTCCTTTCACAGTCGTACTCTACTACTAGGAAGAACTGGATGGCAATTGTGTGTCAGCCTTGATGTAGAACAGTCTCAGCTCTAGCTCTGTCTGTCCCTGTGTGCTTAGTAGTAACTGAACTGTAATTTTGTGCATGTGTGTGAAATACTGTTTTTTGCAAAGATTTCAGCTCTGAGTTTCATTGTGTATGGCTTCCATAGGAGCCTGTGAATGTGTTTTCTGTCTTAATTTTCAGTGCTCTGCTTTAATTGCGGGGTCAGTTTTCTGGTGGGTGACTGTAGAGAAAGGGAGAGCTGTGCACCTGACATGGGTGCAGGTGACATTTCTGAGTCAGATGCTGCTCTTAAGCATGTGGTCCAACTCTGGTAGAGATGTTCAGGATTCTTGGTTTATAGCTTCCACATTGGGTTTTTTTTCAGTCATCAAGGCGTAGTTAACAAGATGAATTTCTCCTAATCCTACTAGTTCATCCGGACTGTGGCAGTCCTCAGCCTTCTGAGAAAGCTTTCATGGGCTGAATGAAGTCAGCATCTGTACACGCTGTTCATTTGCTGGTGTGGAGAGGCACCTGACTGGGGCTTCTGACTTTCCTTTATCATAATGAGGTGGCCAGCATCTCTGGGCAGAATGGGAAATGAGAGGCTGGTGGCTTTGCCATGATCCAGGGGCTGACTTTTTGGAGTACGGTCTTGCAGACTGATGACAAACCATGACAGATCTGCAGCTGTTTGGCACGCGGAATGGTTGCGTTTGTCACAGAGTCTGAAGGCACGGAGAACTTGAGAGGAGTGCTGTTTTGGGGCTGTGAAATTGAGAAAGGAAGATGTGGATTCCCACTAACACAGCTGATGGAGACAAAGCAGTGTTCTTGCAGGGGATTAGCAAAGATGAGAGCTATTTTGCAGACTCTCTGCACAACCAATGCCTTTATTTCTGTATAGTCAGATAAGATGCTGGATATGTAAAAGATGCAGGTCTGCGTAAGGACCCTTTTTGTTTTTTAATACAGCTGCTTCTTGGCATTGAACCATACTTCAGAGGTTGATGTGAGTGATGACTTACTCTGCTGTTGAAGTATGGTGGCAGGGGTGTTGTGAAGCACAAATATGACTTCTCAGTTTATCTTAATTTGCTGTCTGTCTGCTGAGCTCTTCGTATTAATTTTCATTGAATAGCTGGCTGAAATGATTGAGAGAGCAAGGGGAAGGGGAAAAGCAGTGTGGTTTTTCAGGAAGATCTGATACTCCATGGGAAGATCACAAGACCATGCTAAATTGCAGAGTGTGATGGCAGCGCCTCAGAAGGTTAAGGGAAAAGCTCAAGTTAAGGAATGTTACCGTTATGCCCAGCGCAGTCCACAAGGTGAATGTGAACAGGCTGAAAACTCCCAAGAGATCTCTTTGGGGCAGTCAGGAGCAGCCACATGATGGATGCCTCTCGCAGCTGAAATACAACAGAGTCTCCAGACTGCTGCCAAGAGAGATTACAGATGTCATATCATCTCAGGGCATCTTGTTAACATTTGTGGTCAGTTATGCTTTTAAAGCCAATCTCAGCCTTCAAGGCACTGAGATTTTGGTCAGACAAGTGGCTGTTCTCTATAGAAATGACAGAACACTGCTTCTACTTCACAAACAGTTGGTAGGAGTGTTTGTCTATTCATTTTCTATACTTGGCTTTTTAGTAGCGTTGTTGATTACCAACCCGGGCCATTCTATGATTCTGTGACTTGAAGTACTCTATGCCTTATATTCCTGATGGTTTTTTACACCTGGGTGCTTTGTACAGGACTTGTTAATCTCAATGGATACATCATACTCAACATCTTTTATTTATCAATATATACTTTAAAAAAAAATAAAATAGCTTGTGTATTCAGTTGTCAGAACCTGAGTCCGGTGGGTTTGGTGGTTTTTTTTTTGTTGTTTTTAAATCTTGGCTTCTCTGCTTAATTGCGTGGTAATGCTAAACTATATTCAGCATGGGAATTTAAAATAATGGCTCATACATGTGGAATTAATTAGCAAGTCATGAAGTCCTGGTTCTAGTTAGTGAATATTTTAGAGGAATTCAATTAAGATTCTTAAGTGTAGGGCTAGTTTATCAAAAATAGAAGAGTAAGAATGTGAAAAAAAGACCTCTCAGCTGTGGTGTGCTTCTAATACAATAAATGCTCTTTGACTGAGCAGAGCAGTGTGCAATAATTAGATGTGCCATATCAGCCATTAGAGAATAGTAAAATCCTTGCAAATAATTTGTTGTCAGGCCTGCCACTTCCAGCTCCTCCATGTTTTCAACTTGAATGTCCACATGGGAGAGCACGGTGCCTTTTTGTCACAAACTGGAGGTGTTTTGAACTCAGATGTTGGCGCTGAGACGTGCTGCTTTGAAGCTAAGAGAGTATCCTAAAAGAAGAAAAGAAGCAATGGTGATAATTTAAGCATGGTAGAAAACAAGTTCATCCTCTTCATTTCCCCAGTTCTGCACATAGCTGTGCTGTTAGGCCCTCACTGGTTGTACTGGTACTTGTACTGTACTTGTACTGCTCCGTACTTCTGACTGGAGGTGTTTGGGGCCAGGCTGGATGGGGCCCTGGGCAGCCTGAACTGGTGAACGTATCCCATCCTGCAGCTGGGGTTGGAACTGGGTGGGCTCTTAAGGACCCTTCCAACCCCAGTGATTACATGAGTGCCCACGTGAAGGCATGGGTCAGTGGCCAGCAATTTGCATGGAAGTTTTACTGTGTCTTGACTACTGTGAAATGTTTTATTGTTATTTCTTCCTTAAAGAGAATTGGCAGCGTTAAGGGAAGATTTGTGATGAATAGACCACGTGCAGTCCAAAAAACCTCTGTGCATGTAGTGAGCTGTTGACTGAATAAGTGAAAAGACGTTTCTTGATTTTAAACAGCAGAAAGTCAGTGTGTTGTTTTAGGTGTTAAGTCCTGGTTCAGGCTAGCTTTGGTAACTGTACCTTTTGGAATGTCACAGGCCTTTAGGATCGATGTCAGGTTGCTTGAGCTACAGAACACACCTTGTAGTTTGTTCTGCCCTCTCTGAAATGCCTTCTTTGCAGAGGTGAGTGCACATTCACACCCAGCTTGTCCTCAATTGGAGCAGGCATGCCACAAAATCATGAAACCATAGAATCACTAAGGCTGGAAAAGACTGCTAAGATCATCTCATCCAACCCATCTCAGCCTGCCTGCTGACCATGTCCCTCAGTGCCACATCTCACAGCTCTTGAACACCACCAGTGACGGTGCCTGCACCCCAGGGCAGCCTGTACCACTGTATTACCACTTTGTTAGAGAAGAAATGTTTCCTAATATCCAGCCTGAGCCTCCCCTGGTGCAGCTTAAGGCCATCACCTCTCATCCTACCACTGTTACCTGGGAGCAGAGGCCGACCCCCACCTCACCACAACCTCCATTCAGGGAGCTGTGCTTTAAGATCTCCCCTGAGCTCCTCTGCTCCAGACCGACCCATCCCAGCTCCCTCAGCTGCTCCCCATCACACCTGTGCTCCAGAGCCCTCACAGCTCCACTGCCCATCCCTGGACATGCTCCATAAGCACTTGTGTTACCAGCTGCCTCCTTATAACTGTAGAGATGTAATTTTGCCCTCTGATGGCCATCCAGCAGCAGATAGAAGCACTTGTGTCAGGAAGCTTTGTGGTCAATCCTTGCACTCAGGATGGGGGCGCAGCTGATTTGCAGCAGCAGCAACGCCTTTGTTGTGTGGCTTTTCTGGGGGTCCCTGGGGTGCTGCAGTTCCAGCACCCAGCAGAAAGCAGCATTTGTCTTCCTGCTGGGTTCCGAGCCAGGTGGGGCTGTGTCTGGCCACAGCACAGCTATTCAGGCTGCAGCTGCCTTGGGTGGACAGCAGTGAAACCTGGCTGGTCAGACAGTAATCCTGCCCTTCCGAGGGGGGCGAGGAAGTGGGGCAGAAGGTTGGCTCTCATTGCCAGCTGGGTCAGACAGCTTGCTGAGGCAGCAGGCACAGGCGCAGGCTGGCCCCTTGTTCTGTTGTAATGCAATTTTCCTGGTCTGTGCAGAGCTGCAAATATAGGTCTTAGGAATAAAACTGAAGAAGAAACTATTTTTCAGCTGTTTGTAGTATGTTTGTTTTTTTTTTAATTTTATTTTTTAAAGCCCGCTGTGTTCTGATCCTGCCCTTGTAACCCTACTGGTGTTGTGAAATCCCTGAAAGGTTTGGAGATTTGTTTTAGAAGTACGTTTTCAAAGGCCATTCCCACCTCATCTCCTTTTTCCTCAACAAAGCACAAAGCCTTACAAACTTCTGAGATCTCAGGGAATGGATGATCCAGCAGACGTTCTTCATAGCAAGCCTAGTGACCTTCCCAGTCCCCTGCACACGTGATTGTGTTAGCTAATGTGTAGCCAGCCTGTGGTCTGTGCCCGTCCTGTTAGGCACTCCCACTATGTAAGAAAAGTACTTCTTAGAGGTCAGAGAGAGGTTTGCCGTGGGCATTCGCAGATCAGGGGATGGAGCTTTCCTTCCTCCCTCTGCCTGTCTTCTGCTCTGTCTGAGCAGTGTTTTTGCAAAGGCACTGCTGACCTGATGGAAGGCCAGGCTTTGGAGGTGAGGATGAGCACAGAGTCACTCCTTGTGTGCTGGTACTTGTCTAGGCTTTTAAAGCATCAGCCAAGGCTCTGAGCTTCCTTGGAGCTCTGGGTGCTCAGAAAGTCCCTGGGGACCTGGGCTCTCCACATGACTGCAGCTATTCTGATGGAGCAATCCTTACTTTGTGAAGTGTCTCGTGATTCTGTTTGAAAGGAATTGGTCTACTTGGGGGCTGGCTGTAGGATGGCTAGCAGCCGCTTATGGAACACCACGCTGTTTGGAAACTGCTCCATCTGAGTCAGAGCACACTGAGTTCCACAGGAGCGTTGGTGGCAACATTTTATGAGACACGTTGGCTTTCATTTGGCAACTTTGCTTCAGAAACATCAAAATACTGCGTTTTGTTTGTTTCCCTTGTCTGAACATACATTTTAATTTAGCGGGACGTTTAATATTTCATAGGTTGTCTTTAGTACTGCGTGCTCTAAACGAAGGCGCAGTCATACTGGAGTAATTTGGCATCACCATAATATGTACGTAAATATTAATGAGCTCTTACATTTCTGAATTTCCATTTTGTGTGGATTGTTTACAACCGAATGTGAGAATATTGGCAACGGACGTTTTGTTGAGTTTGCTGAATACTGGAGTTGACTAAATCCCAGTATGTGACTACAGTTACTCACTTGCTACATTTGTCATCAGCAGTTTAGATGCTGGGTGTGTTTTCTTCTATGTATTCCTTTTGTTACAGGTGGGAAATTTTGGAGGAAAAGAACATAAGAGAAACAAACGTTGCCTTCGGGAGATATATGTTATTGAACTTGAGGACCTTTCTAACTTTCTTGTTTATACTATATTTTGGCATGGATTTTTTCCTGATATTTAAAAATAAAGGCAAAAAAGTAACCAATTTACTGATTATTTCTGCTGGAGTAGGTTTTTCTACCCTTCCTTTATTCTTTGCTTAAAACATGTGAACAATTATACTAAAATATGCAACATAAACAATATAAAATAAATATGCCTACGGTTTAGGTAATGGACGCTGTAATGAATTATTAACACAGATTGTCCGTGATGTTGTCTTGTAACATGGAAAAAGAGAAAAACCAAGAGAAAAATTCTGTGCTTTAATATTTGCGTTTTCCAGTCTAACATGAAATATTTATCGTAAGAGGCTGCTTTACAAATGCTGTGCACTCAGAATCCAAATAACATCAGCAGATGCCTGATTCCCTTATATCAATATTAGAGGACAGGGGTAGGTATTGTGGACTGAGGTGTCCCACTGCTGAGGTGAAGGGTTTCTGTCCTGCCTGCCCTGCTGGCTGTGCTTTCTGGTCATCAGAAGAGGACGAGCAACACCAAAACGTGAGGTGGGTGCACCACACCATTTACCCCACGCAATGAGGGGTGATTTTTTTTCCCTCAGCTATGGAATATGTTTTGCCAGCTCTTCTGGTGGAAGGCTGCCAGCCTGCTCTGGGATGGCAGGAGCACAGACACTGGGTGTGCGTGGTGCTCAGAAGCTATGAGTCCTGGGCAGCTTGGGCATGGCAGAACGTGCTGTAGTGGAGTACATGTGGGCAGCACTGGGCTTGCTGTACATGTGCACGTCAGCCTAAGTATACCTGACATTCCTCAGATGCATTGAGCTCCTGGCTCACATGGTGATGAGGAGGTGTGCATGTGCACAGGATGCAGCAGATTTCTGGCTGCCCAGCTGGGACGGTTTCCTTGGCCAAAACAGATAGGGTCTGGAGAAACAAAATGTCTTGTAGCCAACTGTCTGAACATGGAGAAAGGATGAAGGAATGAGGAGAAGCACCAGCTTTCCTCTCTCTTGGACATCTGAAAGACTTCAGTCGGGAATGTTTGCAATAAAGGAAGTTGCAAAACAAAAGCTGGAAACTCAGGTCTCTCATCCTGCATGCTGGAGAATAAGGGTTGGAGAGGTAGGATTCAGGATTCACCCTTCCCTCTCTTCCTGATTTCCTTTCTTTGCTTCATGTAGGTTTTTAGGTACCCACCTGGTAAAAGGCTTTGCATGATCTGTGGCCATGGCTTGCATGTTGAAATTAGTGTTTTCCTGTTGCACAGGAATCTGCACATACAGCCATGCACGTGTTGTCAGCTGGGCAGTGGGCATTCAGATGTGTTTACAAAACACCTGATGCATTCATTAGCCTGCTCAGAGGCACAACAAATTCCTGTTTAACTCCTCTAATGTCATTTGACTTCTTCCAAATTCACAGATCTCTGACCAGGAAAAAAAATGTCTGTTACCCTGTCAGCCCAGAGTGATGCCTGGAGCCTGCATGGCATTGATCCTGCCTGCCACACAGATGGGCTTTGGGTGTCACAGCGTGCAGATTAAAGGCAGCTTGGCTCTCTGAGCTTTTGGGGTTGCTGTATTATTTACAGCACGGAACTCTGGCAGGCCTCTCCTTTTTGATGTTATTAGTATAGAATGCTTTATATTGTTGAGATGGGCTCCTGGTGCTCTGACAGGCACAGCAGTGGCAGCGTTGGGCTGTCCCCAGCTCTGGGGCAGGACTGGGATTGTTGGCCTGGAGCAGGTGGGGATGGATATGTCACTGTGCAAAATAAGCTGTCATTACTGATGGGTTATTAAGCCTGGCTGGTAGAATCTCACTGTGTATAAACACTACTGGAACTTCCAGAGGAGTTGTTCTCTCTGATTACTGGTGTATGTTATGCCAGCAGTGGGTTTTCCTTCCTCTCTGACTTCCTTTCCTGCCAAGCAAGTAATGGCATTATACAGTGCCCTCTTATCTAAACTATCCACTTTCTGTAGTCATTGTGCTTTATAAAAAGTCCCCAGAGACTGCGGGAAGCATTTCCATTTCCAGGGACCTCTTTATAGAGCAGGGAGCATGATCAGAAAGAGAAACGGGGAAGCTGCTGCTTCTGCACTTTTCACCCCCCAGCAGGCTGCTGACTGTGCTCTTCTCTAGGTGTTCCTAGGGTTGGCTGGGATCTGATAATGTCTGGCTCGTGGCTTGGCTGCAGACGCCTGTGTTTGTGCATCATCACCCACTGAAGGAAGCTGCATTGGTGAGCAGGGTATGAAGTATAAGAGATGACGTGGAGCACTTTGCCCCTGGATTTTTTATTTTTTCCCCATTATTCTGTTTACCATATCTGTGTTTACCATCAGTGTAGCCATTCATTTCTGCAGACGTGCTTCCGAGGCCTGGCGTTTCTATCCCACTTGCTTTGGGCTGGTTTCTACAATCTCTGCTGCTGCTTTTACGTAACTGGGTGTGTGCGTGGAGCTGATGATGAAGCAGAACAACAGCGCTCCTGTGGTTTGGCAGAAAATAGCTTCTTACATTATTATTCTTGACTTTCTTGGCAAAAACAATAGGAAGCATTAGCAGGTAGAATGTTGTTGCCTTGCCACAGAAACATGTCCTTGTGCATGGCTGCTGCGAGGGCTAAATCACCAACTGCATCCACCCCCAGTGCTGCCCCATGTTTGCTGTCCCAGTTAGTGTGGATAGCCTAGCACCAGTCAGGCTTTTCAACAGTCTTAACTGCTGACTTTCTTAAACCATATTCTTTATTTAAAGACAACAGCAACAACAAAAGTCTTCAAACCTGGTAAGGGAAACATTCAGAATCACAGAATTACAGGGTTGGAAAAGGACCCCAAGAGATCATTGAGTCCAACCTCCTTGCTAAAGCAGGTTCCATACCATAGGTTGCACAGGTAAAAGAACTCAGTGTTAATCTCTCTCTTCGTTTCTTCATTTGTTAAAGCCACTGTGAAACTGCAGGGTCAGAGATACGCAGAGCACTTTGGAAAATGATGTCTAGTGTGGATGGATCAGCGAAAAGGAAGTGGCAGACAAAAATGATGCAAGCCAGTGAGCATGTCCACACTTAACAAAGCTGAGCTGGAAACACATTTCTAATTTAACTGGGCCAACCACGTCTCCGAGCCAGGTCTTTAAAAATAATTATTTGGAACTTTGTTTTTTTCCAGTTCTTTTCCAGTGATGTCATTTGTTTTATTTCTTCCAAGTGGATGTAAAATGCTAACAGTGACCAGGAGGTTGCTCACCTTGCACTCATCAGGCAGATAAGTGGCAAATAAAAATCGGTGCTGGTGAGCCATTTCCTGCCTGATTTCAGATCCCCTTCCCTGCTGGTATTTGGGTTTCTTTAATGCTTCTGTTACGGTATATAGTTGTTTTCTTGGGCAAACAGGTGTCAAAAATATATGTTCTATAACCTCCAGTGGTTCACACATGATAGCACTTTCATAGTTTTACTGCTAAGACTAAGGGTGAGAAGCCTGCAAGTGCTGGTGATATATCAGTTTTTACTGAAGGAAATCCTGAAATTTATGCATTTTCTGGGGGGAAGGGGGAGGTGGGGAAGACTGTAAAGCTAATAAAATGCAGTTGCTTGGAAGTTTGTCCTTCCTTACCCTGTTCACTCCTAACCTCCATAGTCCAGTTCCTTTGCTGAGTCCTTCGTGGTCTGTGCCAGCCCGTGGGCACAGCCTGGCACTGCTGCGGCTGTGGGCTGCATTGTGTGCCTGCCACGCTGTAGGCAGGGTGGGCTGGGCTGGCTGCAGGCAGTGCGGGGCAGGGAGCCGTGCTGCAGCCCTCCTCTTCGGAGGGTAAGAGGCTTATCTGCGGTTCTCACAGAGCATAGTGGATTTTGCTTGTCTTTGTGGCTTCCGTCTGTCAGTTGGGGTTGAAATGTGTTGATGGGTTAAAGCACGGGTGGATGCAAGGGCAGCACAGTCCTCTAAACCTAGTTTTCTTGGGAGAGCAAGAAACTTGGCTAAGCGTCTGGCTTTGATACAGGAGGAAAGCTTGCAGATCTCTGTAATTCCATATCCCTCTCTGTCCCCAAAGGTTCAGAAACTTAGAAGGCAATAAAAAACGCTCAGGAAGTAGATTTACTCGTGTTGTTTTTGTATGCTCTTTGATTTATTTTTTTGAAAGACATTTTTGTTGTTCATGGAAACCTGGTATCTGTGATGTTTAGATAGGTGCATTGGCAGTGCTGTAGAGTTTTAGCTGGCCCTGCACAATTTTTCTTCTGTACTTACTACCAAATTTATCCTATGGAGCGACAAGCTGTTAATGGTGCGTTTTTGTGCCTGGGTGTGGATGACAGAGCATGCAAGGAAGCTGCAAAAGGAAATTATTTTTAAACTGGTGGAAGGTTAAACTTTCAGAGTCAAGTCTAATGTGAATACAATTAGAGGAAGGTGTTTAGGCAGGAGTGCCACTTTTGGATGTTTATATCATACATATAAGCCAGGTTACAGACAGACCGCTACTGATAGAGGCGTTTCTCCCCCCAGCTGCCTGCGTTCGCTGGATGCCTCGTGGAATGTGTAGGTTGTTTTGCTGTTCTGTTTTGTTGGGTTTTGGTTTTTTTTCTTTCATGACAGCTGCTTTGTGATGGGCTGCAGCTGTCTGGACAGCCTATTGCCATTAGAATCTACAAATGAGTAAATAGTGTTCAGAGCTGAGAAAATGAGAACTGGGTTTGGAACTGAGTCACAAGAAAGGTTGTGGTGCAGTTTCACTGACGCTTGTAGCTTCAGGGACTGAGCCCGTGCATTTCAGTCATACAGTTTGGAAAATGTGGGTCTGTGTGCAGGTTTATCTGTAGCACCTTGGAGCTTATAGTATTTGCTGTCATACAAGTTAGCAATGTTTCCCTACTGGGAAAGTTTGATACGACATCCTGATTAACAAGTCATGAGCGAGGGGAAAAGAATCATAGAATCATGGAATGGTTTGAGTTGGAAGGGACTTTTAAGATCATATAGTTCCAACCCCCTGCTATATGCTGGGGCACCTCCGACTACAGCAGGCTGCTCACAGCCCCATCCAGCCTGGCCTTGAATGCTTCCAAGAATGGGGCATCCACAGCCTCTCTGCGCAACCTGTTCCAGTGTCTCACCACCCTCACAGCAAATAATTTCTTCCTAATATCTAGTCTAAATCTGCCCTCTTCCAGTTTAAAGCCGTTTCCACTCGTCCTGTCACTACATGCCTTATACATACGACAATGAGCACATTCCACTCTACAGTCAGTCAGCATAGCAAGTGCTTTCTGTTTCCATCTGCCCTACATCCACAGCCATACAAGGAGACTAACTTCCAATGGGCAGTAGCTTTGGGTAGTACAACTTGGCGCAAAGTGGGATTCACTTAAAGAAATTGGCTTTTATAGAGTAAATCCAGATGCAGTGAATCGAGCAGTGAATACTCTGTTGGCTTCAGCGGAGGCAGCAGCACGCACGGGAGTGCAGGCCTTGGGATGGGGCTATGCAGCGTGAGGCAGGCCCTGCCTGCTGGGACCGCCAGCTGTGCATCCAGGGCTTCCTCTGCCCTGAGCACTGCTGGCAGATCCTTCACACAGGGCGAAGCTCAGATCACGGCTCAGAGATCTGCTAAAGCTCTCCTGTGGTTGGTACAGGAAACTCTCGATCCCTTTTGCAACCAGCTCTTCTTACAGTAAGCTTCTGCTTTATTGTTTTGTACGTACCAGTAATTACCAGTACGTAATTACCAGTCTGCGTTGCTTAATGTTCTGTGGTTCTTCAGCTATAATGTGTTCAGCTATTTTTGTGAAATTATTCTGCAGGGTTGGTTCTGTGTTTGCTTTTTTTCCCACTCAAGAGTTCACTGTTCATTTCTCTGTCTGCCGTGATAGACTTCGATCCCTGCGGAAAATTGGAAGACACAGCATTGGAAAGTAGCAGCTCGTAGCTGTGGAGGAACTACTGCTGCACATCTGACCTACAGCTTGCCTGAGAGGGGAGCCTTAACCAGGCAAATGCTTCTGCTTTATGGAGCTAATTACGTCTGTTTAGAAAAAATAACATCAGGACTCTTCGCAAATTCAAATTTTTCTTCAGGAAAGTGAACTTGGAAGCACTGTTCTTTCTTAGTTAATTAGAAAAGCAAAGTGTATTTTGCTTTTAAGAATAATTAGAAAGGTAGTCAAGTTTCATTCTGGAGACCAATTTGATACTGAAAATCTTTTCAAATTTGTAATTAATTCTCCATTGAGTACTGTGGACCATCTGGCCATTAGGATTTTGGAGGAAATGGAACCAGCTGCCTGAAAGATCAGTGCTTTACAGTTATCTCTTGAAACACTCATTGAGAAATCTAATGACTGATGTATTTTCTCACAGACTAATTGTGCTCATGAAGTGCCTTTTTAGTGAAGATGGTGCATGAAATAGAAGCAAATGAGAAGACCCCAAGAATAGACCTTGCTTTTTAATTTTCACATGTTTGAAATAGCACCCTTTCCTTAGGCGGATCTTATACCTTCTAAGCTCAACAGTGGTTCTCTATGCAGTATTTGGCTTTCAGGATTCATCTTAGGTGAAGGAAACTGTAGGTAATGATTTGTCCTACTGGAAGAAAGGCTCAGACCACAAGAGCCCTGTGTAACAGGTTTTAGCATTGGGCTGACTGTCCTTTGCAGAATGTAGCCTCATGCAAACATCAGTAAAGATACACATACTGCAACCTATGTACGAAAAGTACCAGCAGAACTGGAATGCAAAAATAAATCACCTTTAAATTTGTTGTAGCTCTCATCCTCTTGGCTTGAGTCCTCTGTGTTCCCTACCTTACTGTCCTTTCAACAAAGAAACTGAAACTTGCAATGCATTTTAAACCCACACATAACCTTGTCCATGCTGTACACTGTACAGAACATAAAATTCAGCTAAGTTACTCTTATTGTTCACAAGAGTGCTGAAATACTTTTTAATCATAATTGTTAAAAGTTTGGTCACATAGTAACAGATCTTATGTACATGCAAAGTTAAAGCCTTGCTTATTAGCATGTGTTGGGGAGTCTGTGTTACAGGGTTAAAACACAAATCTCATGCACAAGGTTTGTAATTGCTTTGCGCAGCTTGACCTTCAGAGCTTCGTAGTGGTGGTGAGCCAAAAGTTCCGCCCTTGGCTGCCTGCTCCAAAACCTGGCCACCTATCAGCCAACCTGCAGCCCTGCCACGACCTCTGTTCTGCAGAATGGGGCCAGTGGGACACCTCCAACTGTCCATGACATCATGTAGCAGGGATGTGTAGCATGGAGGTTTTCTCTAGTGTCCCACAGTTCTGGAACGGATGGATGTGAGTCACTGAGGGGGAGAGATTTGTCCCTCTCCCTGCAGTCAACTTCTCAACAGGCCTGTCAGCAAAGTAAGATCCTTTTTTTTTTTGTTTGTTTTTCCAGTTTGTTTATTTTCCTGAGCGTACAGATTTTTGGCATGGTGGACCTGCTGGGTGCTCCAGGTGTTGACAGGGACTGGCTTCTGGCCAGAGTTTCATAGGCACAAGGCTGCATCCTCAGCAGGATGACGTCCCTGTCTCCCACCGCAGGGCTGGAATGGCGGTGGGCTTCGGTAGGTGTCAGGAGGAGTGACAGTTGGCTCAACCCAGAGTGAATGGCAAGGCTGCTCGAACCACTGATTGTGTATATATTGATGTTTAGACACAGGGAATTCAGGATTTTTGTCCCAGTAAAGGAAGTGTGAGGAAAAGAGGAGATGTGGATGGGCAGCTCTTCATGCCTCCCCTCTCAGACTCCTCTAAATGAGGTGAAGGTGCCAAAGGTGACAGTGGATGTTCTGCTGCCCTTTGGTTTCAAATAAGTCACAGATAAGGCTTGTGTTGTAATGTTATGACTAGCGTGGTATTTTTTCAGGTTAGTGTTTCTTAGTGTGTCTTGATCTTGCTAATCGCTACACGAATGACCTCTTTGGGGGCAGATTTCAAAATCCCTAGAGATAAATCTCTAGTCCAATCTTACACAAGAATGAAGTAGCCTTCAGTGGTTCATGTTTTGCTTCAGGACAGTAATCTGATCAAGTGAGTAACATACTGATACTGCAGAAGTGTAGATACTCAAATTCATGTTTGCACAAGGGCTTGAATTCAATCCTTTGTTTTGTTTTGTTTTCCCACTGGTCTGCAGTCAAACACAGACAAACATTAAGCAAAGCAAACAATCTGCATTTCCACTTGTACAATGGGAGGAAATAGGAACAGCAGGAGTTTTTTTAAAAAAAAAAAAACTGGACTGAAAAACTGCATCTGGTGGTTTTTGGGTTTTGTTGTTCATGAGAACTGTGGTACAGACATTTGCTGCAGGGGTGAAGGAGTGTCCTTGTCCTCCAGGGATGAAGGCTGTAGTATCTGGTGCCATAGAAATGACCCATGTCCAGGCCTCCCCTCCAGCCAGTGTGGGCTTGAGTAGAATTTTAAGTGAATGATCAATGTCGTGTGTTCTGATGTCTTCTCTGGCTAATGGGTTGTTATTTTAGTTTAAGGGAAGTCTTACACCACTGCCAGCTTAGTTGCCTTCTACATCTACAGTGAAATGAGTTCCAGTGATTTTTTGTTTAATTATATTAAAAAAAAAAAAAAAAGCTATAAAATACTATTTTTCAGTTTGGGTAAGTGCAAAATACTTCTCTAGGAAGATCTGAAGCATTGGCTCCAAGCAGTGCCTTCTGTCGAGCAGTCTGAGAGCAGGTCTTATGCCCTGGGCCTCCTCCTGGCTGAGCTGCACAGGAGGCTGCCCTCAGGTTGTCGGCAGGCAGGGCTGGTGGCAGCAGGCCGGCAACAGCAGGCATTGCTCGTCTCATCTGAATCGCTGAGTCTGAGTGGAGAAGCCCTGTGTAGGTGGAAAGGGAAACAGAAGGATCATGACTTCATTGAGGTCATGTGGAACAGAACATGGGGTTTCCTGAATCCCCGTGTGGAGCATTGTTTGCTCGCTGTGTAGTCTCCTAAAGGCTTTCCTTGCCTGACCAGGATGGACAGGGTGGAGAGGAGAGGGGCAGGAGGGTGGGGTCCCACCCTGGTGCAGGCAGCCCAGCTGGCAGCACACCAGCAACCACAGAGCCTCGCACTGGCTCACCCAAGATGGGCTCAGACTTCAAAGTTCACATGTGGGTTTTGAACGGGAAATCTGCTCGCTGAATTCACTTTCAGGAAGAGCCTGCAGCTGAACAGCTGAGCCTTTGCCCTGCTCTGCACGGGTGGCTGGCAGCCGGCTGCGGAGGTCATCCCATAGAAAGATCCTCCATTTCTGACAGCCAGGCTGCCTTTCAAGTACGAACCTGAAAGGCACAGAGGCTGTCCTGATAGTGCAGGGTGTGGTGTCTGGGTTATACGCAAGTGGGCAGTTTTGTGAGGGGTCACTCTGGAGTCCCACGGCTTTCTGCCCGTGTTCTGACCAACAGCATTGTGTGCTACTATCACACATGCAGGTGTGATGGCAGAGGCGACCCTGTCAGACCAGGGCCTTGTCACTGCAGGCTGGCCCTGCTGATCTCCAGCAATAAGTGGCCCAATCCAGGGCCTCAGGAATTTGTTTGGATTTATAAGGAAAAGGCATTGTACATAATTTAGTGTGTTTTCATGTAAATGCGCTTAATGCAAGTTAAACTCCCTTATCAGCTAATAACTTAACTGCTAATGCTGATATTCTTGTTTCATCCAAATTGGAAAGTGTATGTCTTGGCCCTCGGTAGAGCACATAAATAAATAGTGCCTATTTCTATCTGAACTAAGAAGATAAATACATATTCAAAGCACCCAGTGATCTATCCCGTTCCCCATAGCTCTCCCTGCAGAGATAACGCACAGTTGGAGCTCATCAGAAACAGATCTTTGGCACTGAGCACCACCTGCAAATGTGGCTGCAATGACTAACATTCAGATTTGAAAAATTTGAGTGCTGGCCCCGGGTTTGCAGAATGTTACTGTAGTAACTAACTGGCAACTGCAGATTTTACAAGGAAGTGTTTTCTGGGTGAGAAGAAAAATTTAGTTGGACTCAAAACTAATGGGAAAATTTCTTCCAGCTTGGATACCTCACCAAAATGTAGGCAGGAACTTCAGTGTCAGAGTCCCTGAGCTTCAGAATTGTTCAAGTCTGAGCTGTGTATGCAATTGATAGCATTTAATGCTCTAGTCCTGGGTGGAGATATGGGTGATTTGCAGATAGCCATTGAGTGTGTTGGCTGCATTCTCAAGAGTTGAAAGGTACTCTCAAAGCAAGCTTCGGATGAAAGATGAAACCTTCTGTTCGTGAAATAAGAGCCTGTGGACCATGCTGTTGTCAGCCCAGTTTCTGGGGAAATATGGAACGCTGGGTCTTGAATCACAGCAGATTGATTCCTTTGGTGGAGTGCAGATGATGAGCACTGCACATTGCATGGCAGACTGGAAGTGCTGTGCCCCTTGTTCCTCCTCTCCTTCTGGGGAGAATCATAGAGTCATATGGCCTGGGTTGCAAAGGCCCACAGTGCTCATCCAGTTCCAACCCCCTGCTATGTGCAGGTCACCGACCAGCAGCCCAGGCTGCCCAGAGCCACATCCAGCCTGGCCTGGAATGCCTGCAGGGTTGGGGCATCCACAACCTCCTTGGGCAGCCTGTGCCAGTGCCTCACCACATCTGAGTAAATCATTGGGGATACATTTGTATATCTGGTTCCAGAAGTAAGTGCATCTGTTGGCCGCATTCGGTTGGGTAAGAATTAAAGCAGCCAGTTGCTGCTGGGAGCTTTATGCAAAAAAAAAAAAAAAAAAATCAAAACGCCACCTTTCTAAAAACATGCTCAACCTTGTGGCTTCAGCAGAAGCAGCGGCGTGTAAGAGTTCCCATGAACCCTGCCTAACCTCTGAGATTTATTGATAACTGAAAAAATAAGGGACCAGGACCCGAAACCCTTACTTAGGCAGCAGCATTGGTGTGTTAGTAAGAACCCCAGGGCTGAACTCAGGATGTTTACCACTTTTAGAGATTTCAAGGAAAACACACTTGAAACCGTTCAAAAAAAAAAAAGAAAAAAAAAAAAAAGAAAAAAAACCATAAAGGAGAGAAACCTGAGGTTTTCACTCTGACTGCCAGAACCGCTGTGGTTTGTGCATTAAGGCAGGCAGTGTGCAGCCTGTTGCCCTGCTCAGTCAGTCTGCCCGGACATTAATGGCACTTTGTGTGAACACCTGTATGTGTGCTCTGCCATTTTGGGTGGCGGTGGCAAGCTGAGCCTTTTCCTTTGGCAGGCCTTAAAGGGAGGGTTTGATTTGTGCATGTTGAGATGATGTCAGAGACAGATGGAAGTGATGCTGTGTGCCATGTAATTCTGACACGTTTTTTTGGTACAGAAGCTTTTGAGACATCTATCACTCTACAATAACAATGAATCTTCATTCTTTTTTTCTTTTTTTTTTTAAGGAAATTGTATTCTAATCGAAATTAAATGTGCCAAAATAGCAGTAAAATGATCTCAACATTGAGATATATATCTGTAGATAAGCATTTAGCTACGCTTTCCAAGATTCTTTTTTCCCCTAGTCTCAAAGCACTTCAAAATTAATTCCTCTTAGATCATTTTCATTAGGTTTAGATAACCTTTTTGTGAGGGTAACCCTTCAGCTTAGTGTGACTGCACACCAGCTCCTGTGTGGAGGAAGATGAGGCTTTCCAGCCTAATGCAGCCAGGAAACGTGGAGACTCTTTTACGAAGGTGTGATAACAGTTATTGGTTATTGTAGCAAGTTGAGAACTGGATTGAACCAACAAGAATGTCTTTGTTGTTCCTTTGCTCTCTGCATTTTTCCTTTTGCCTTCTTGAGAAAGGTTGGGATTCTACCATGCATCAACCCTCACTGTGTTTTGTTCTAGGACAACGAAGGTGAATGTAAGGGTGGGAAGTGCACGTAGTTACCATAGTGTGCTGCTTTACCTGGTTAGGGAGCATTTATTGCAGATAAGCCTGTGCATGCGAGTGGTGGCATATGGGCCCGTGGGTATTGCATTGGGGAGGAAACTTTGCATGGTACAAGGCAGACATTGCCCTGAGACAAGGTTCTGCGAGGGCTGAGCTCCTCTCGTCCAACAGTCAGCACGATTGCAGACCTGGGAGCATAATAGAGAGGGGCTAAGTAGGTCTCTGCACTGAAATAAAACTGAACGCCATGAAAACTAGACTCTGAATGCTCTGTATCAAGTGCAGTGCTGTTGATTTTTATTTATTTATTTATTTGCTTGTTTACTTACTTATTTTAGTAAAGAAAAGAGAAGTGTCTCAATGCAGCATTGTAATTACAAAAATCAATCAGTTCTTGCCATGGCCCTCCGCAGGACGCAGAGCAATCCAGGGGCGCCCACCAGCCTGCTCACCTGCTCCTGGAGGCACCTTGGGGTGCCAGCATGATACGCGTGCCTGTGTTCTGTGGCCCCTCACTGTATTGCCATGGCATGCAGTGCCTGGAAGCATTCACAGTGGCCTGCAGTGGGGGCTGTGGCAGTGTGGAGGAAGCAGGCTGCCATTCATCTTCCGCCCAGTGTCTGATGGTGCAGAAATCCCCACACTCTGCTTTTTGAGAAGAAGCTTTGCAGTCCCAGGGTGTTCCCGGAGATCGAAGGCACTTGCAAATAAACAAAATCTCAGCAGGGTTCAGTTGTCTGTAAAAGAAAACATGACTGTGACAGATCACTCAAAAATGAGGCACCACTTTTCTTTGATGCAGAATTGCTTAGTCATTGAAAGAATATTTGTATGTGATTGTGTACAGACAGGACCTGAATTTTGAAGTTACATCAACTCAGCTTTTAATTTTGCATGTTTAAATTGGACCTGCAAATCATTTAGTCTGCAAAGTGCAGCAGCAGTTCATATCTGATTTCCTATGGCTTGCTTACTTAGCTGATGCCAGTTAGCTGTTTCAATACACAGCTTTTCAGGCACCACTATTTAAAGAACAAAATTGCAGTCTTAGAGCTTCAGACTCATTTCTGAATGTTTAATGGAAGGGAGAAATTAGGATGCATAGCCAATCCGCTGCCCATGCAAATCTTTTGATACCATCCTTCAGTGTGAGATTAGTGTTGGTTATCAGGAGAAAGCACTGTGCTTTGAGTGTATGGAGTAACTTGTTCTTGCCTAGCCAAGAAACTTGCAATTTGTAGCAAGATTCCTGATTGCATTTCTAATATACATTCTTGTGAACCATAGGTTGTCAGTCTTTGTATTGAGTTTGCTCTTTTAATACCTTTATTCCTTCTTTTTCCTCACAGTCTTTAAAAAACTTTTGTTTTAAGAAGCCAGAAAGTACACACAGCTTTAGTGGCTGCACCTCTTCCATGGGAGTTGGATGGAGACCCATAAACTCATTTGACATTATGCTCCAACAGCCCTGTTAAATGCATCATTAGCTACTGTGTATATTGTTTGCATGCATGTTTTGCTTACAGTGTTTTGTTATTTTAACAGGGCCGCCACGTTAAGACTGGGCAGCTAGCTGCAATCAAAGTGATGAATGTTACTGAGGTGAGTAGAGAACCAAAAATCAAAAAGCAATTATCAGGGTGTAAAGGAAAGTAAAGAATCAGATCATGAGAATGTGGATAGCTTATGAAAGACAATCTGGTGGTATAAATTATGGTAGCTCAGCAGTAGTTTATTTTTTGAAGTTTGAGAGGTGTTAGTGCAACTAGAATTTCAGTTGTACTTGTCCAATGGGGACAAAGCAGTAAGCAATACATTTCTGTATGTTTTCTTGCTCTAAAGTAATGAAGAGAACTGTCTCCCCAAGACAGCATGTAAAAGATTTCCTGTAGCTGTGCAATACCCCTTTTGTGTTTTATCACATCCTCTCCCTTCACATGCCAGCCATTCCTCAGTGTAGCTGCCATGACAGCAAGCAAGCAAGAACATGTTAGAAATGCAAATGTAGCACTTCTTTATTGTTATTTGACAGATGAGAGAAGCAGACAGCGTAATTGGCGCTGTCCCTGCTCACATTTATAAAGTGTCAGTGCTGGAACAAGGTGTCAAAAAAATTAGCTGAGTATTGATTTTTGTTTCTGAGCACAGCTAGTAGTGAAGCAGCTTGCCTTCTTGAAATCTTAACGCTCCTGTGCCCACAAGGACTGGAATGAGGCTGCACCCTCTCCTCAAAGTGTGCTGAAAGTTTGGTTCCATGGGGTACACCTGTTTGTATGGGTGACCAGCTCCTTGTTTTCTTGCTCTGGCAGTGTGAACGTGGTGCATAAAATTCCAAAATAAAGTCGGTCTTCTTGGGAAGTTGTGGAAGGGTCATAGCCCAAGATAAGAAATAGGTCCTCTGGGCCAAATCTGTCAGTGGTAAAGCTATGTGCAGCATTTTGAACAAGCATGAGCAAGCTCTGTCTATGTTTTTATGTCTTCTGCTTGTCTTGGAAGGCAACAGAGCAAGTTAGTCCGTGTGAGCACTGTCACGTAGAGCAGGTCCAGGCCAGATGTCTCTGCTGATGGGGTGGGAATCCAGCCCTGAAAAGTGAGTGGTCTGAATTGCATGCTGGTTGGTTGAACTTGATTCTGCTGTAGCACTTCTATGAGGAATGTCTAAGGGCTGGTTTGTCTATGACTACTACCTCGTAAAAAGAAACGTGTGGTTGGACAAAGGAATCTGCAGGACAGATCCTATGTGGGACTCAGAAGTGAGCCAGAGCTTCTGTGTGGACGGCTTTCATGCCTTGCTGGGTCAGCCAGCATTGCTTGAGGCTAGTCACAGATGTCACTTGTGGGCTGTCATGTTAACACCAGTGATAGTCCCTTCCTTGATGTAACAATTGAAGCAAAAACTTCAGGAAGGAAACCTTGGGAAGATTTCCTTTGCTATCCATAACAGTCTCCTTTGTATGTGAGCAACACAGTGCAGCATCCAGTAGTGCCTACTTGCATGGACACAAAATTTAGATGGAAGAAAGCCTTGGAAAGCTTCAGGAATCCATATTGCGTGATCCTGAGGACAAAATACAGCTGCTCAGGTTTGATTTGCTACTTCTCTGTGGGCTGGAAAGTCAGCACCTCCCTGGGGAATCTGTCCCATTGCTGGAGGGGCTGAACAGCAGTGACAGCTCATGCTGTTTTCACATTGAGTCTCAACACAAAAGCAGTTGTGACAGTTTAAGAGCTTAATAGTGAGTGTGCTGATAAACTATGGCTGCTCTGGTTTACCGCTTGCCTTCTGAGTTGGCCTGTCTGATCAGGGACCATGCTTCTGGCCCCTGCACTGCAGAGTGGCTGAAGCTGGTGCCTGCTCTGCTGCTGCAGGCAGTAAGAGCATGGATGCAGCATGACTGAGGCTGGTGCTGAATGAGTCCTCAGCATCTCTGAACCTCGCTTCTCTGCCTGTGAAATAACAATAGCCTTCCTCTCCTTCATAGTGTGTGGGCACTGAGGCCTCTCATGGCAATAGTGAGTCTGAACTGTAATGCAGAAATCCAGTGTGATCAATTCAGAGCCTGCCAAAGATTCAGTGTTTCTCTTGTGTTGTTAGTCTGCTCAGGTTGAAATTATTTTCTGTTCCTTTGGGCTTGAAAAGCTGGCTTGAGGCATTAAATAAAGCCTTTAAAATATTGAAATCCTCGTCTTCAGTGTCCTGCATATAAATTGCACCTGAGAGCAACATCTCACAGTTCAGTTTATGAGAAATGGAAGCTGTCATAGTAAACCTGCCTGAGTGAGTTGGGAGGCTTCTAGCCCCCCTGGCCATTTTCATCTTTGGGTAGTGACACAGTCTGATTTGTGCTTCGCTGGGAGCAGTTTTCCTGGGGAGCAAAATTTCATGTGATGAAAGAAGACAGGTAGATGTTTAAAGTAACCTGGACAAATGCAATCTTTTTACCTTCACCTCTGTCCAGAAGATAAAAGTGGAGAAGAGCTGAAAACCTGTAAGCGGCCTTAAGATTTGGATGCCTGCTTGGAAGACTCTGCAGTTCAAGTTTCCAGGATACATCTCTCTTAGGGCAGTTCCAGTTACCAGGTCTGGCAGAGCCCATGCCAGTGTAGGTTGGTGTCAGTTTGATCAACAGCCCACAGCACTGCTCGGCAATTGGTCATTGTTGTCTGACATGGGAGAAAAGGGTGTTGAACAAGGATATCAATCCTTGAGGCACTTCTACACCTCTTCGATGTTCTGCAGTGGATTCTTCTCCCCCAGCATCCTGTTTTCACTAGAAAATCCAACCCAAGGAGTCTTCCAGCTAATGCTTCATCAGAACTGGTACATCTCAGCCAGATGTTGTTTCACCAAATCTGTGCTGTTGTTTGTTTTTTTTTTAATGGCAATAAATTATTTCAGCAGAAAACCACTACCCAGCTTCAGCTGTGATTATTCAGCTCTGAGATCTGAAGCTCACCAGGATCTGAGCAAATCTTCCCTTGCTGCTGCAAGTTCTAGCCCCGGGCTGCTTTCTGTAGAGCAGCAGCAGGATGCTGTGGTCACTGTGGGATCTTATGGACATCTGTCAGGAAGTGCTGTAGTGTCACATTTTGCTGGGGGAAGTTGTGGGGTGGAGAGCCTTTGAAATCATTGAGTGGAGCTGATGGCAGTGTGCTTTCCTGGGTCTCTGCGCAGGCTGTGCTTCCTGCTTGCTGGCTGTGCCAAGTAAACAGAGGATGCATGGAGAGATGGAATCCTTGATGATCTCTTTGGCTGTCAGTGCAGCTGGTCGAGGGGCTCCTCTGCAGCAGGCCATTCCCTGTCATTTCTTTCAGGCTTTCCTGATAGTGAAATAATGTGTAAAGAGAAACCTGTCATTAGTACCCCCAGCACTTAGGGATCTTTTGGTGGAGTACTTACCAGCTGGTGATTTTGTTTCTGCCTGAGGTCAGAGGCATGTTCTTTCTCATTTGTTGCTTCTTAATGTCATTGCCTTTGATTGTGAGCTTGTCATCTTTGTGCTTGCAGTCATCTGTACCCAGAACTGCATTGGTTTTGAAAGCAAGCAGCTTTTTGCACCTGCACATCTGTGAGCTTGTTTCTTCTCTAAGCACATGAGTCATGAGCAGGTTCCAGACCCCTGGGAGATGTGGCTTATGACAGCACTGACAGACGGGGGTGGTGGAAAGTGGAATTCCTGAATACCTTTGCACACTGAAAAGCTGAAGGGTGCCTTTGTCTCCACTAGCTCTGTCCTCACCTGCCTATTTCAATGTTTCACATGCACAATTTGGAGTCTCAGAGGGAGCAGAGCTTTTGTTTCCCCTCCAGAAGGCAAGAGCACAAGTTCCCTTTGATCTGGCCCTGGCTACACACAGAGAGAAATATGACCTTGAGTATTTCCTGGGTTTCCTGCATGCTGTCTGGTCTGATTTCTCTTGGACACTCCAGATGCTACTCCAGCCTTGTCCCTACACTTTCTAAGTTGTATGACACCCAGGGTCCTATTAAGCCAAAGATGAAAGATTTTCCTTGTCCTTAATTGCAAACAAAAGACAAATTAAGCACCTGATGTAATAAGTGCGCCTTGAGAGTCTTTGTTCAGCAGAGAGGCTCTTCTGAAACCAGAAATAGCTGCTTTTGCTTCAAGTTGAGTTATTTCACATTTCCCTTTTCCTAAAAGTTAAGAAAGTTGGGCTTTGGTTTGGCAGCACATCTCCTGTGTATTGAAGCTATTAGGGAAGTTCTTGTCTATTCCTGCTGGGAATGCTTTTCTCAGGTCAGATTTAATAAGATGTTTGAGGGAATTTTGTTTCAGCCTGCCAGTGTTTTGGTACAGGTTGAAGGGACAGTGCAGCCGGTTTTGTAAGCAGACTGTTGTGATGGCTAAAAGAAAGCTTCAATGGCAAAGTGACTGGAAAACAGTGAGAAAGTGCAGAAGAATGTCCTGTGGGTCTGAACTATTCTTGCTGCTTCCTTTTCTTCCCTTCAGCTGGTAAGTGCTGACTGGAATGTTTTGCAGCAAGGTAAATTAATTTTCAGCTTGGTCTTACTCCCTTTAACTGATGCATGGATACCTTGCAGTGCTATGCATTTCCTAATAAAGCAAATGAGACAGCAAAATCTACAGACTTTTCACAGAGTGTTGTGCACCATTTCTCTCGGGGGCAGTAAAACAAACAGGCTGCTCTGAGAGGACCTCTTGAAAAAAGACCTCACTGAAAAGTGACGTTTCCTTATAGGGCAGTTGTAAAGCTATTCCCATTAGCACCCCACAGCTTTGGCTGGACTGGCCAGAGGAGAACGCCTGCCTGAGGAGGCTGAGCAAAGGCAGTGGATTAATAGAGCTGGCACAAAACGGTGTCTGGAACAGAGTGGCTGGGCCTGCACTGGGCTCCGCTCTCCAGCACTTGGCCAGTGGCTTGATGTGGGGCACCCTGTGACTGTGTGGGGAGTGGGGCTGCTGGAAAGGGGGCAAGCCCTGGCCCTGCTCTAGCTCTGGAGCCCATCATGTGGCTGTGCGCCTGCTGTTTCTCTGTAGTTTCCTCTCAGCTGGGCCCGTGGTGGCAGTGGGAAGACGAATTGGCTGATGTCTGTACTCAAGTACTTTCTGAGTATTTACGTAATGGAGTGTTAGGAATATTTTTATTTGTTTAAGTCCAGTTTATTTCTCCAAGACTAAACTACTGCATACAGGAACTGCAGATGGGAGTTATTGATCCTGGCTAGTCCCGTGAGGAGATAATATGATTTTGTTACAACTGCATGGGGATGTTTTTGATTCCTTAGCTCAGTCCTAGGCAAAAGGGTCCACATGATTCCATCCTCAGTTTATGAGCCTGTCCTTGGACTGCAGTCTCAGACTGACAGAACAGTTCTGGTTGGAGGGACCTCAGGACTCCAGCCCAAATTCCTGCCCAAAGCGGGGTGCGTTGCTCGGGGCTTGTTCCAGTGAGGTCCCAAATGTTGCCAAAGATGGAGTGTGCATGGCCTTGGTGACGTCTCAGCACTTCAAGAGCCTTTGATTCTCTTCTGACACAGAATGAAGAGGAGGAAATCAAGTTGGAGATAAATATGCTAAAGAAATATTCCCATCATCGGAATATTGCTACATATTATGGTGCGTTTGTAAAGAAGAGTCCTGCAGGCCAAGATGATCAGCTCTGGGTAAGTGCTTTGTGTTGTGTTCATTGGATGTCCAGCTCCTTTTTTTCAGAGCTCCAATGTACTTGTCTCAGACCTTGTCTTGGTGGAATGTTGAAGTCATCGTTCTGAGGAGTAACTCATAAAAAAGAAACATTCCTCTTCCTTTACACATAGAATCACAGAATCACAGGGGTTGGGAGGGACCTCAAGAGATTGAATCCAACCCCCCTGCTAAAGCAGGTCCCCTACAATAAGTCACACAGGTGGGCATTGAGACGAGTCTTAAATATCTCCATAGGAGACTCCAGCATCTCTCTGGCAGCCCATTCCAGTGCTTCATCATCCCTACCATAAAGAAATTCTTCCACGCGCTTGTATGGAACTTCCTCAAGTTTTAGGTCACTGCTCCTTGTCCTTTGACTGCACACAACCGAGACAAGCCTGGCCTCATCCATTTGCTTCCCACCTCCCTTAAGAGGATGAGCATAAAGTATAATAGTTGTGACTGAGGTTGTTGATAAGATTTGTTGTTAGAACTTTCTTTTCCCAAATTAAATGTTTCCGTCTTTTTTTTTAACACTGATGAAATAGAACTTGTCTTTTTCTCTCCCCTCCTTTTCCTTGTCACTTTCTACATTCTTTTCCAGTTGAAAAATAAAAAAGCAAACATAGGATCTGGCAATGAAGCAAAGAAAAATAAACTCTTGATTTTTTTTTTGTCTGTGAGATTTATGGAGATCTGCAGCAAGATGAGATATTTAAAATTTTGAAAAAAAATCCCACCTTTGTTAGTGCTATTTTTGTTCTTGGTTTTCTCCTGATTTATGTTTTTACTAGAAAGAGAAGTTTACCCTTCACCTGTAATAGGAGAGGTTCACTCCCGAGTTCTTGTTTTTTATTTATTTATTCGGTGATGTGCATTGCTCAGGAAATGAGATTTTACATCATTTGGAACCCAGGAGGGTAGCACATAGTTCACTTCACCTTGATAGTTGTGCAACGGACATCACTCTTGATATCTCTGCTGGTGCCGTGTCGGTGCTGTGGTGACGATGTGTTGCATTTGTCTTCCTGCAGCTGGTGATGGAGTACTGTGGTGCTGGCTCTGTCACTGACCTGGTAAAGAAGACAAAAGGGAACTGTTTTAAGGAAGACTGGATTGCATACATCTGCAGAGAGGTTCTCAGGGTGAGTTGTGGACCAGAACTTTGTTGCTCATTTGGAACAAAAAAGCCTTCCCTGGCCCTTGATCATTAATGTAAAGCAATAGCAAGCACTAGTTTTTCAAGATTTTGATCCATGGGGCTTGTGGGCTGTGGTCCTTCAGTTCAGAAGAGCCAAAATGTCCAACAGCCTGCATGATGGCTACTTAACATCTTGTAGTCCTCCAGTTAATCCCATTTTCTGTATGAAGAGCACATCGATTACTGTCTTCTGTGACAAATACCATCCTCCTCCATATCTTCTGATATTACTACTGCTCATTGCTTTGACTATTCTTGCTGTGTAAGGTCAATCTGCTCACAATTCCTTTTCCTGCACACACTAGGGGACCTTTTTTCTGCACTACTAAAAGCAGTGTTGGCTAAACAGCATCTCAGAATTGTAAAGGTGGCAGCAATATTCCCCAAGATAATTCTTGCAACTATATTTCATTCTGTGTATGCTTTGGGATTCTTTTTTAAATTAGTTTTGTGTGTGTGTTCCTAGAAAGTAGAGAGGATAAAACAGTTCCAGTTCCTAAGTGTAATCCAGTGTACTGGCCTGGAAAAAAACAAACAACAACAAAAAAAAATATCATTTAAACCCATCATTGTAAATTCAAAGCCCATTAGAGACTTACTGATCCATCTTCCATGTAATGGAGTTTTACCTCTTTTCTAAATAACGTTAAGATAACTGCATATTCTGGGAAGTAGAATTCAAATAGTGTGCCAAAGCAACACTTGAATAGGGAGGGGTAAGTCTCTGCTTCTGGAGGTGTTATTGGTGAGTATGTTCAGTGGAGAGCATCAGCCATCTCAGCTGGATTTGGCATTAGACTGCATATTGCAATACCTATAGCTGGAGATTGTGGGGAGAGCTCTTATGCAAAAAAAAAAAAAAATTAAAAAAAAAATCATGATGGTCTGGTTAAGTTCTTGTGGTTGTGTGGCTGTAATATCTCTATTAAAGCAATTGATATTAAAAGCTTTGGTTTATGCTCTTGCAGCAGAAAGTAATAACATCAAGCTTGCGTGAAACAAGCAATTTGATTGAATTATCTTCATTTTAAAACAGAATAACTCATTGCATCTGGGTTGAGAATGTTTCCTTCTGGAAAACTTAGGAGTTGGGTGGAAGCTGCATTTGAAGTCACTAATACTGTATTACAGAAGCTAAGCATTTTCAGCAAAGTATCCCTTAGCTTATTATAGTGTATTATTTCAGTGTTATATCTCTGCTAGCTTAACCATGAACAGTTTGGGAAAGCAGGAGGAGACAGAATACTGCAAATATTAGCTGAATGACAACTATTCAGTATTGGCTGCATTCAGTAATAATCTGACATGGTATTTTGAGCTCTCTGTGGTCAATTTTTCATTGAATTCAGAGTTTTGCTGTTCTGTTGAAAGTAGAATTTAACCCAGTGCAGCCAGACACATCCTGTCTGTGTACCTCATTGAGAGCATTCTGCAATATTCTTCACCATTTTTTTTTATTTTTTTATTTTTTGCTTTTAATATGTAGTGTTGATTCTGAGAGAGAAGTAAAAAATATTGGTACCTCATTTTATTCACACTTTACTTTAGAGATGCTACTCTACAGTCATTCCTTCTGGTTGTCATCTTCTCTCCTTGCCAAACCGGAGGACTTGATGTTCCTGATCACATGTAAAGGACTTTCTCCATGAAGTCTCAGAAGGATAAAAGTGTTAAAAAGGCAACAATTCCAAGTTCATGCTAATGAGAATAAGGGAAGTTTTGATTTTGTTTTGCTTTATTTTTAGGGTTTGGCACACCTTCATGCTCATCATGTCATCCATCGAGATATTAAAGGACAGAATGTTCTTCTCACAGAAAATGCAGAAGTAAAACTGGGTATGTTTCTTTAAATGTGTGCTGCACACCTCTTTGTTTAAAATTGTTGTCTTACCTTGGAAAGAACTTTCAGGAACCCAGGATGTATCAAATACTGATAATACTTGGGTTTACAGAATATCTGACAGCTAGAAAAAGGTGAAAATATGGTATATTCTACAACAGTGTCACTCACAGCCTGTGGGAAATACAGCTACTTCTAGACAGTCAAATAGGTAACCTACGTAGTCAGTAAGATCACCACCAGGTCTTCACAGCAGGCTCTCAGTGTACAAAGGCATCCAAAAAAACAACAAAACACACACAAAAAAAATCACACACCAAGAGTAAGTTAAACGAATCCTTTTCTCTAAGGGAAACAGGCTTAGAGATTTTCGTAAATGGATGGGTGAAATTACTCTTCAGTGGTAGCCCTCCCACGTGAAAAGATCTAACTAATACTCATCTCTCAAGAATGTCAGCCTGTTTACTCATTTCCTTTTCTATCTATGACGTGTCAACTGTTAACAACTTCCAACTTCCTAAGATTAAACTCAAGTATATCTCTCTTGAGGAGAACATCTTTGATGTTTTTGGAAGATATCACAGAGGATGCATGGCAGTGATTTAAAGGAGCAGTCTTGAGGAGAACCCTTTTCTTATTTGGGATGATTATTTATCCTATCTTTTCTTCATTTGAAAGAAATCACTATAGAGCTGGAGAAGAAGGATATATACATAGCCTGTCAGTATGGGATAGGGTGCTTGACTGAAGCAAGCCAAAATAAGGACTTTTTTTTTTAATTAAAAGAAGAAGTATTGCCAGAGGGATTTAACTTAAGTGTCTCTTAAAGCAGTGAAGCTAGAAAACCAAGAGATCCTCAGTCTGGTTCCATTCCATCTCAGCGTGTTATCTAAAAGCACTTTTCACGTGTCCCATCAGAAGCACAGAAGGTACGATGAACCCAAAAGTCAGGTCCAGATTTCTGTTGAAGACATTTTGGTGAACAGGGACAACCAGTAATGGTAGGGTGTAGTAATCGTATGCAGATGTTCTGTACTGAGGAAACACAGCTGTGAAAATCTCCTTGATAACGAGAGGACTGTTTCCTTCCAGTTCTTTTTCTTGCTAGTTTATTTATTTATTTTATTTTGATTGTTATTTTTTGTTTGTTTGTTTGTTTTCTCAATCTTCTCTATGAATAGCACTGGATGCTGTGCCTAGTAGATCCAATTCGTGATTTAGAGGTTTGTTGAAAGAAAAATACAATCACGTAATGGTTGGTTTTATGGACCCTTCTTTTACTTGAACAGCACTGTGTTGCTATACAGTCCCGATGAAATAACATCCTTTCAGCACAAAGGGCAGTACACAATTCTCTCATTATAATGAGGCTAAGATCAGAATAAACCAGTGTAGTTTCCAGCCTGTTGTGAATTAGTCTTTGAATGCAGGGAAGGAGTTATTTGAAATAACTCAAAACAAGGTGGTATATAAACAGACATATAAGACATTAAGTGTGCTTCATACATCTCTTTAACTAGTATTAAATATATAGATCTTTAACTAGTATTGGAAAGGAAAAATAATACCTAGAAGTACTATTTTTCCTTTCCAATACTAGTTAAAGATCTCAGGTCCTATTCAGGCTTGCATTTAGATTGAACTTCAGTTTTTCCACTTAATTTCACTAAAATTTTAATTTTAATTAGTTTCTGGACAAGATGTACTATGAGAACTTGTATCAGGTTTGATACACATTCTAGCCCAAAAGTTTGGTATCCAAAAAGTGTGAAAGTAGTTAAGCAAGCGCTCTGCCATATGAATGCAGCCCTTTAGTAATGTCTTTACCCTTGCTTGACTTTTCAGTGGATTTTGGTGTAAGTGCCCAACTGGATAGAACTATTGGGAGAAGGAACACTTTTATTGGAACACCATATTGGATGGCACCTGAAGTCATTGCTTGTGAGGAGAACCCAGATTCTACCTATGATTACAGAGTAAGTGTTACAACTTAGTATCAGATAGCAGAACACACGAGTCGTTGCTGAAATTCTTCTCAAGTTGAGAGAAAAACTCTCTTGAAAAGTTCAACCTTCCTTTCTTTTAAACCACAATAATGTTGTAACTGTACAAATAGAAATATCTGTAGTATGTGGGTGGTGGCTCTTTTTAAGCATGGAGTTTCACTATGAGTGGGGTTTTTTTGTGAATTGTTCATATCTGTAATACACACCCATTAATCTGTGCAACAAAATACTGATATTATATATATATATATGTGGAGGTTACGGGTCAGGATGGAAAAGAAAAAGAAGAGGTAAATTTGTAAGGAATGCTTGGCAAACAATGTAACGTTAATATGGCAAGGTATTGGCCTCTTCTGTAAAAGAGCTATTTTACTCTGTACTTAGTTGTAAATCCTGATTTAGTTGGTAATAATTACTGTAACTCATCACTCGTTTATAAGCATGCAACTGTAAGTGGTTTTCCATCCCAGAATGATTTCTGGTTGTTCATGTGATGGCTGAGAGGTGAGGTGGTTGTGGTCAACTCTGGAGGTTGTCCACTGAAACTCTTACTGAACCAGAATCAGCCAGAGCAGGCTGCCCACTTGTGGCTTATGTCCACTCAGGTTTTGAATATATTCAACATTAGAGATCCACAGCATCTCCAAGCAACCTGTGCCTGTGTTTGCAACTGTCACAGTAAATAAGACATATTTTTGAGCAGAATTTCCTGAATTTCAGTTTTTACCTATTGCCTCTTCTCCTTGGCCACACTGAAAAGAGAAGTGACTGGTTTGGTCTTCTGTATTCTTTACCCATAAGGAATTTGTGCTAAGATCCCCTGAATGGACCAGGTATTCTCAGCCTGGAGTCTCCCAGCTCTAAGCCCTTAATAACCTTTGTGGCCTCTGCTGCACACATGCAGTCCAGATTTGGTCACAGCCCTCCTGACATGGCTTCACCAGTACTAAGGAGGTGGGAAGTTGCCTCTCCAGACCCACTTGCAGTACCCATCCTAATGCTGCTGATTACTCACCACCAATTTCTCAACAGAAAAGACTGAGTGAATACAGAGGCTTTGTCTGTTCTTGTTATATGCACTAGTTCAGTGGTCCCTGACATCATTTTTGCTCCGATGCAAGCATCTAAAGATAACTTATTCATTGAAAGAAGAATTTATCTTTTGAGATGACCAGCATGCTCTGCATTTTGGATGCCAATAACAGCTGTTTGTATGCTTTTTCTGGTTCTCCTTTGTTAATAGACTGATGCTGTTCTGAAGAGACTTATGACTCTTTGTCCTCTGAATTATTTCCAGCAGTGTTGTTGTTCGTTTGCCTGCACTCAGGCTTCAGGGTGTTCTCCAGGGATGGCTTCCTGAGCAGCCCTTCCCCTGGTCACTCTCTTGGTCCTGGTGTTCTCCTGGTTGCCACTTTGTTACTCTAACTGTGGCTTCAGAAATTTTATTACAAGAGCCTGTTATTACCTCCATTTTCTCCTGTTTCAGGGGCTATGATTCTCCCTTGCTGAGACCTTCTGCACTGCACTGCCAGTGTGAAGTCATGTTGTGAGTGGCAGTCATGACCAAAGAATGTTCTTGGATGTTATTTTATTTTTCGTACCATGTAAATCTCATACTGAAACCTCAGAAAATGAATCTTGTCTTCATTTTCTGAAACCACTTGATTTTCTTTCTGGAAGATGTAAGCGTTAGGAACATGCATACCGACTTCTTGAGGTTTCCTTGCCTTCAATAACAAACAGCCACACAAATGATGCTGTGACTCAGAAGGTGGCACAGGGCTGATTTTTCTGCAGAGATTTATAACTGATGTGATGGAGGAAGTAGCAGGAAGCCATTCTGTAGTGCCTGTAACTTCTTGTTCTATGAAAAAGTGGTTAAAATTCTAACAAATCAGTGAAAAAACGTATGCATGTGTACCTATTATACACATCAGTCTTTCAAACACTGCTACCATTTTCCACTACAGCTGTCTGCCTCTCACACTTTGAAACAAGAAACCACAATACTTTGCAGCCTGATTCTTTTTCCCATTATCCCCAGAGCCTGCAATGCTACCTCTAGAAGACTTTTCTAACTTTCTGTCATTTATTTCATAGCAAGTCAGGGTCCTATTAGTTACATTATTAGTCTCTACAAGCTGTAATACAAACAGGTTTCCAGCTTCCAGCTTGCATGAAGCAGTTTAGAGAGCTGAATTGAGAAGGTTCTGTTGGTAAAGTCAAGTTTAGACAGAGTGCTAGGCTGGATATGAGCTGCTAATCTTTGAAGATTTGTCTTCTCTTAATAAACCCTAATAAAATATAATTTTAAATAAACCCTGCAGGTTAGTTTGGTCACGTGCCTCTTACCTAACTACTTTTGGACACCAAAAAATAGTAAGTACTGTACTTGATTAATCAAGCAGAAGCCTGTGACATATTTTTTTACAGTCACTGGTTGTGTTCCCAATTGATCTTTCATGATCAAAATCTGGCCCTTAGCATTCAAATAAGCTGATAATGAAAACCCCAGCCTGAATTTCCTTCCATGTGCCCAAAAATATGTGACTGGAGACTTTGTGGACAGAAGATCAGACTGTAATTTAAGCTTTGTCACTGTAGAAGCTCAGCAATGACTGCTGTGATAGAAGCATTAAGGCAAGGATTTTTTTGGCCTGGAACAAAGTACGAGACACTGTTTATGGAATCATAGAATCACCAAGGTTGGAGAAGACCTTCAAGATCATCCAGTGTTGTGTCTCACTGCCTCACAGCAGTAGCTTAAAGATGTGAGCTGTATAGTTAAACGGCGTCTGCTGTACAACTCTTTTGGGTTTTATGAATGCAAAAGGTTTGTATTTTAGAGCTGGCTGCTTAAATGATGAATCAGCTATTCACAACTGCATGAGGAATGGGAAACTTCTGGCTACTAGCACATTTCTTTCCTAAAAGCTCAGGAGGGAAAGGGAGGGAGCAGAATGTATGTGGCTCCCACACGAAAGTGGCTGGATCCAAGAGAGTTCTAGGGGAATAAAGGAAAACTGAAAAAAAAACATGAGTGTTTCAAGTTGCAACGTTCAATCTTTCTTTTCCTGCAGAGCGACCTCTGGTCTTTGGGAATCACTGCTATTGAAATGGCTGAAGGAGCTCCTCGTAAGTGGTTTGGTTCAGGGAGGGGGCTCTATGCTTTCTGAACATGTTCTATATTAAAATAACTCATGCTTGACTAATGCACAGATGTACAAAGCTCTGGTTCTGGCTGGATCCTTAGAAATAATCTCTGAATTTTTCTCGTTTCAGCTCTCTTGCTGTCCCCTCCCCACACCTAAGTCCCTGTCTCCCCTCCTCGATTTCACTCCTGATTTCTTATTAGCGTTAGGTAAATAGTGTGTCATGTAATTGCTTCAGTTCATGACGCCAAGCAGCAGGAGTGTGCTGGGAGACCCTTGCTGTCCCCTCACTACTCTGGTTAGTGTCTCACAGGCACTGGGCAGCAATCAGTGGCTGCAGGCTGGTTGCACAGACCTCGTACATCTTTTGTTTCTGCAGAACCACGGTTGTTTCACCCCTGCACCCATGGAACAGCTGTGTTGTGAGGGTGTACGTGGTCACTGCTGGGAGCACAGGAGATGAAATAAATTATACCCTGGCCCAAGCTCAAGAGCACGTAGGCTGTGTTTAAGAAACACTTTTGGCTGTTTTCCTGTCCAGCTTGGTTTTTAGCAATGCTCCGGATCCAGCTGGAGTTGAGAAGCACTTTCAGGAACAGTGCTCCAGCCTAGCTTCGTCCTGGGGCATGGGTCTGTGCAGTTTGCTTTGAGGGAGACTTTGTAGCTTCACATGCTAATTTCTCATTCCACTTGTCATTGATGTTGTCACTGTTTTTGGCAGGAGAATGTAATAGATTATATTCTATTGCATTGTGTTGTGTTTTTCTTCTTGTTTTACATGAGATGATAGGACCCATATCCAGAAACCAGACTTCTTTGAACTGCCGCCCCCACTATATCACAAGCTTCTGAAAATACAGAGGAAAAAGACAAAAAGTCAACTCAGATGTGAGAAGTGATGGCAGGCAGCCAGAAAGAAATAGAAGGCAGTAAAGGCATAACCAGGCCATAGTCTGCTATTTCTGCAATGCTGCAAACCTATTTCTATGAAGAGAATCACTTCTGAACACCTGCATATCATGAGAAATCAGCCTCCATACAGATCCCACCAGTTGTCATTCAGTAGCTGTGTTTTGTGAAGGAAGACCTCTGACCCTCAGTATTTCTTTGTGACAGACGGGGACTTGTTTGTAATTCCACACAAAACGTCTCTGGTATATGACATATTATGGTATTTACTTTTTTGCAGAGTTATTTGTAGTTTTACATTTCTGTAACAGTAGCACTAAGCAGAAGTACATTGGGCTGGAAAGAAACCAGCATCTGAATGCATTGGTAGGATCTGTTGCAAATTGCCTAATAATGGTGCTCCTGCTCCCGAAACACAGAACAGATGAAATATGTGCTAAGCCATTATGCTCTGCTCCACTGACACGGTTCAGGAGCTTTCCAATTTGCATCACATTTCTTCATCCTACGTTTTTTCTTGTGCCATGAATGATACGGCTAAGAGTCTGATGAAAATGTATCTTATTGTTTATCTGAACTATAAACAAAGCATATTAAATTATATACATATTTCAATCCTAAATTTAACTTCTGTTTGTGAAAAAGTACCCTTGATATACTAAAGTTGTGAGTTTTTATATTGTCCTTTTGAAGCTGTACAATCAAGGAAAAAATAATATAATTGAAAAGTACAGTCAAATAGATGTATGATCAAAAATAAACCAATAAAGAGTTAGGCACAAGGGTAACAAAGACAAAGAGAAAATAGGTGGAACGCTTACCCGTGCAGAGGGCTCACAGTAAAGGTCTCCAAAGGAGTGGATCTCTCAGCAGAGATCCTTCCTCCCTGGCAGTCAGCACTTAAATGGGGCTGGAGAGGTGGAGCCTGGCTCCACCCCTTCCTGCAGCACAGGTGAACTGCTTTCACCTGTGCTCCCAGGGCTGACATACTGCTTGCCTCAGATAACTAATCAAAGGTTCAGGCTGTGATTCAGCAGCTCCCATACAGAAGCCTTACATATAAAAATCAGAATGAAGTTGCATTCCTTGTTACCATGCAGCCTTTCTTTCAACTAAATCTCGTGCAACCAGTAATAACAGTGCATCACTGTGGAAGCTTTCTTTGTACTCTGAGACTTCATCTTTTGGCTGTAGCATGAATTGCACTGACTAACAGTGAGGTCCTGCAGCAGGTGCTGTGCAGTAGGAAGTGGGAGAAGTGGTTGGGTCTGCCTGGGTGGCAGTGGTTGGGCGTGGGGTGTGCACTTAACTCTGTGGTCTCCTTTGCAGCCCTGTGTGACATGCACCCCATGAGAGCACTCTTCCTCATCCCGCGGAACCCACCCCCAAAGCTGAAGTCCAGAAAATGGTAAAAAGATGTACAAAGTGTAATTTCTGCAGCAGCAGGATTATGATGGTTTTTAGCTCTCTTGTCCAAGGAATCGTGATCTTGCTAAATCTTGCAATGATCTGTGTTGTCTTTCCTCCACTGTCTTTAGTGCTGGGGTGAGCCATGGGTGCAGAAGTAGTTTACCTTTGGGAACCAACCCTGTTCTTTTGATCTCTGGATGATCTGCATCATCCATTGCAGTCACTGAAGGCTGACATGAGTGACTGCAGTTTTAGTCCCAGTGCAAAATGAAGCCCTGCAAACGTAGTGCTTTATGGCACTCTGGGGTAGTGCTTGGCAAACCAATTGGAAAGGTTTATTATTTTACCCTGTTTTTCTGTATTTTTAAGGTCAAAGAAGTTCCTTAATTTTGTTGAAAGCTGCCTTGTAAAAAATTATTTGCATCGTCCGTCCACTGAAACCTTGCTTAAGCACTCTTTTATCCGAGACATGCAGAACGAACGGCAAGTGCGCATCATGCTGAAAGACCACCTGGATAGGACCAGGAAGAAGAAAGGAGAAAAGGGTAATGTGGCAAAAAGACAAAAAAAAAGGGGAGGGGAAACTAAAAGATACTGCAAATAGTAGGTCCTTTTCTGATTTTTTGATGGTGGAGTAAAAAGTAGATACACCTGAAATACTGGTGCCACAAAATATTGAGAAGGTTTTGTTGCTGGTAGCAGGGGGATTGTTTTGCAAATCTGCCACAGCCTTGATCCACAGTGGTATGTAATGTTAAAGTCTTCAAGAGTTGACTGATGCTGGTTCACAGACACAACCCAAATGCTCATGTGACCAGAGTCCAAGTAATGCTTAGGCCTCTATTTTCTAAATAGAGTATCTAAACTGTACTCCTTTGTGAGCCTTTCCTAGTCTCAGTTCATCTCTTGGTTCCTGATACCTTTATATGGTGATGCAGCAAGGAAATTAATTATAGCTTGTGAGTCCTTTGGAGGCATTTTGTAGTGGAGTGTACAAGTCCTTGAAAAGGCTTCCAAGATCCAGTGACACGCACACAGATATAACTGGTTGGCTTTTATACCAGATGCATGAAGTAAAAGAGAGAAATTGAGCTGGTTCCTTATTCTTCAGAACAAAACTTGGAAGAAGCAGTGTTGGAGTGGGAATGGTCCATATGTCAGTGCACAGTCTGATGTGCAACAGAGTGAAATAGCCTGCTGACCTGTTATTTTCCCTACCCTCACATTCTCTTTTGTGTTTTCCAGTGGGAGGGGCACTGTGGAGATTAGTGACTATGAGGGCAAACTCACAAAGTGCTGTAAAGATGATAAATTAATTTTTAAACTCTTAAGTATTGATTTGACAGCAGGGATATTTGTACCTAAAATGAAATTGGTGTTGCAGTGTAAATTTACTGACTCCAGTAGTCATAGAATCGTGGAACTATAGAAGGGTTTGGATTGGAAGGGACCTTAAAGATCATTTAGTTCCAACCCCCTACTGTTGGCACCCACTAGTTCAGGGTATCCAGGGCCCCATCCAGCATGTCCTTGAATACCTACAGGAATGGGGCATCCACAGCTTCTATGGGCAACCTGTTCTAGCACCTCGCCACCCTAAGTAAAGTTTTTCTTCCTAATATCTAACTTAAATTTCTCTTCTTTTAGTTTAAAACCATTTTCCCTTGTCCTATCACTATCAAACCAGGTAAAAAGCTGGTTCCCCTTGTAAGCTCCCTTCATGTAGTGGAAGGTCGCAGTGCGGTCTCCCTGGAGCCCTCTGTTCTCCAGGCAGAACGAGCTCAGCTCCCTCAGCCTTTCTTCACAGGAGAGGTGCTACAGCCCTGTGAGCATCTTCATGGCCTCCTCTGGACCTGCTCCAACAGCCCCACATCCTTCTTGTGCTGGGGGCCCCAGCACTGCAGTACTGCAGATGGGACATCATGAGAGCACAGCAGAAGAGGACAGTCCCCTCCCTGCCCACTGCCAGTCCAGATAGGCTGTATCAGTTGCCCTTCCTTTGTCCACACATACTGTCACTCCATTGTAGAAGGCCACTGGATTGTCACTGTAAATTCTGTCACCACTTTCAGTTGTGGGCACTTTCAAATGGAAAGACATCCTGTTAAAAGGTTTTCACGAATACGCTTGAAGGAGTAAAGACGTGGTGATAATAATCACGTGTTGATAAGTAGTTACAGTTGGACCTGGAAAGTGTTGGTTTTAACCAAAATTCCCCTGAAAGAACAATGTGAAACTGACAGACTATACACTTCAAAATACTGATGCCAAAAAAAGTTAAGTAAGTCCCACTTTGGTCCTGCTCTGTATTTTAGCTGTACGGCATGCTAATTTGAAGTCTTCCCTTATGAGTTACCTCCATGGTACTCATGAAGAGAACTTGAAAGATGTGGGTCACCTTCTCCTGAACTGCAGTGTCAAAATAACATTGCTTGATTATCCCCATTAAAATTGTTCATTTTAGTTTAAAAAAAAACACAGATTCACTAAAGGCCTCAGTTTAGTTATGCAGCAGGCATGCAGTAGCAGAAAAGGTCAGTATAAGTCTTTTATATCATATCTAAATTTATACATGAAATGACCCTGCTGCTAATGTTGCTGGGAGGGTTGGCTATCGCAGTGGGCTTAGCTTATTATATTGCAGATTGTAAAAGCAAGTTAGTTTTGCAAAACCTACGTAGTTAGGGAAAAAATTGAAAACATGTAAAGGGGCCCTTTGACCCCTGGTCTGAAGTGGGCTTTGTGTTGCATACTTGAATATCTTCTGCTGCATACACTCAGCCTCTTAGAGCAACTTAGGGCTTTTAAATTCCTGATGAGCTCCTTGTAGTTCAGTTTTAGTGCTCAGAAGCCAAGTTCAAGATAACATCTTAAATAACAATATCCTCCACTGGCATTTATTAGTCTCTCTCTCTCTCTTTTCGGTAGAGGAAACGGACTATGATTACAGTGGAAGTGAGGAGGAAGATGATGAGCTGAACGAAGATGAAGGAGAACCAAGGTTATTTTTATGATTAGAATATAAAATTTGACTGGCCAACTTGTTCTCACTGAAGGCAGCTCTCCTCACGCAGATTTGTTTTTTTACCTTACTCTAAATCCCTTATCTACTGTATCCAGTCTGATAGCTTTAACTGTTCTGTAGCTATTGAATATAAATGCTGAGTGTAACAAGCTGCCGCATGCAGATGCATAGTCAACATGGCAGAGATTTATCAAATCATTTTCATTTGCTAACACAGGACAACAAGCAGTTCCTTGTATTCTCCCTGCTTTAATGTTATGTTTAGTCATATTGAAACTTGTATTTTGTTTCAGCTCCATAGTTAATCTCCCTGGGGAGTCAACTCTCCGTCGTGAGTTTCTGAGGCTGCAGCAGGAGAACAAAAACCGTTCTGACCCCCAACGCCAGCAGCAGCAGCTGAAGGACCAGGAGAAATACAAGAAGCAGCTGCTGACAGAGCGGCAGAAACGCATCGAGCAGCAGAAAGAGCAGAGGAGGAGGCTGGAGGATGTAGGGACTGGCTTGCATTGTTATTCCACATCCCCTTAGAAATGAAAAATGTGCCTGTAGAGAGTAGGCTATGAAAGGCAAGAAGGCTGTGCTAAATTGTCAGCACAACCTGTCATGCAGTCTTTAACACTGGGAGAATGTATCATTTTTGAACATAACAATATTAAGTGATATAAAAAGGGGCTTTGTTCTTTTTCTGCTGACAACCTGCCCTGAGCTTTGGGAGCTGAAGATGCAGAACATTTCTCTTGAGCTTGGCTGTAGATGCCCAGGCAGGTGGGGAGAGAGGTCCTGCTTTCTTTCTCTTGTGTGTTATTCATACTGAGTCTCTCTTCCCGATCCAAGGTTCTGGCTCCGCTTCTTTTTAAGATGTTACAAGATAAGATGCCTTTTCAGCTGTCTTACACATTATGGCGTGGCAGGCATCACTAAATCACCAACGGATCTCTTCTCGGGAGCATCTGATGAAATTCAAGCATTGTGCAAGCAATGGCATTTGTGAAGCGTGATGTTGTTCCAGCAAAACTGGGGGACTCTCAGAAAACCCTTCCTTCTCAAAATGACAGAAAGATTAGCTGTCAACCACAAAGAAAAAAATCACATACTTGCCTAAATGAATGGCAAATCAGCCCTCAGCTGCCAAAAGGGCAAAGGTTTCGTTTCAAATTTGATAGTTATTGTGGTGGCAATCTGTGGCTGTCTGCTCCTGCTGTGCTGTGATCGGGTATCCCGTATTCCTGCCTGCACCTCAGGAAATGAGAGCCTTGTGATTAATGACTACTGGCATAAATAATTGGTGGGTACAAAAAGGAAACAAAATAAGCAGTGTTATTCCCTGGCTCTCTTCCAGCATCAGAGGCGAGAGCAAGAGCTCCGAAGGCAGCAGGAGTTTGAGCAGAGGTGGGCTGAGGCTAAGGATGTTCAGAGGAGAGAGGAGAGATGTAAAGAAGACAAAAGGGCTGTGGGAGATGATGAACGGTTCATAGCAGATGGGCAGAGGAAATCAGAAAAGAAGCAGGTATGAAAGGGTTTGCTGGCAGCAATTTGCAGCTCCCTGTTCCTGTAGATGTCTTTCTCAGTCCCCTTGGGGTGGTTGCCATCCTCTGAGTCATGGATCAGAGAATGACTTTTTAGTGCATTTACTGCCTCTTGTTCTCAAATACAGCCTTTTCTGGATGTAACATGCAGATTACTTACTGAGTTACCCTCGTGAGCTACAGCAATGACACTTCCTCTCCTTGAGGGTGGCAGTTCTGTCACAGCTGTTTCCCCTTGCTGAAGTTGTCTTCAGTCACTTTAATCTGATTTAAGGTATCTTTGCCCTGAAATTTCCAGCATAAGCTCAACTTGAGCTTAAATCTCCAGAGTCTACAGTTTTGCTTTGGGTTGGACAAAAAACTCAAGAAGTAAGAATGAAATTGAGGTTACTTTAATGCTGAGGTCTCATTGTCAAGTCCGGCACCTTGAGTGCAATGTTACCCAAAAGTTGCAGCAGACGAGCTGATTCATAATCAAGAAGAGGCACTCAAGGAGTGTTTAATTAAAGCCTTCTGTTTTTAGGGAAAGTAAAAGGAAAAAATGCAATTTTCTGTTTTGCTGTTCCAAAAGCCAAATGTTGAGCGGTTGGAGTTGTTTTTTGCTTTCTTTTCCCCAGAGTTGTGGCTTTTCTGTCAGTCTTGCTGCAGTTGTGCTCACTTTGCTCTTTTGAAAAGCCAGTATTTTCAGCAGTCACCTCATTTGTCCTCCAAGGCGTCATTCTCTCTGATGTTCATCACTCTGATTTCAGAAAAAGGTGGAAGAGGTGCAGCACAACAGGAAGGGGCATCGAACTCTCCCCAAAGATCAGACGCAGCTGCTGTCTCTCCAGCATGACCACAAGCAGAAGAAGAAGGAGCCTTCCAAGAGTTCAAATTCAGCAGCACATCTTCCATCAAACAACACAACCAAAGAGGTACCAGCTCAGCCAGTGTCGTGTTTTGGTGTAGTTTATTATGCTGTGGTGATGCTAGAGTACAATCTGATCTTTAAATTTACAGCTTGACCTATGTCTTCCTGCACATTTAGGCTACAGTAAATCCTTTTGCCTCCATTAATGTAGAGAAGAAAGAAAAGAAGGGTTAGTCTCTGTCACTTCTACTCAAATTGAAAGAAGTGTTTGGCTGTGGTGAACCAAGAATCATGATCCCTCTGGTCAGCTAGCTGTCATTCTCTTGTTTCCCAAAGAGAATTAAGGTAGTGTCATCTCAGGTTTTAACAGATGTCTTTGCCTGACTTTTGGGTTCACAAAACTGAGGCAGACACAGAAGAGTGTTGTGCCTCCCAGGCATGGGTCTCTGTGTCTCTGATGTCAGTTTGTGATGCCTTTTCAACTTCTTTTTCTCCTCAGATTTTAGGTGGATTAGATTTGGTGGATAAGGGGTACACATACAGTCCTCAGTAAGAATTCTTGTCCATTTCATTCCTTTTTTTAACTCAGAAATATTCTGTATTGCAAGTTGTTCTACTTAAAAGCTTCAAGTCCATTTCACATATGTTATCTCACCATTCTGGTACTTATTTTTCACAGGTATGTGAACCTGTCTCTATAGCTGGTATGATTTCAGATTACCAGGGCAAAGAACTTGGCTTGGTTAGCATCAAAATCCTCAGCAGCTTACACATCTCTCCTCAAGGGTGGCAGCAAAGCATCTTTCATAAATACCCAAACCAAGCATGTGTATAAATTTGTAGAAGGAATGCAGAGTGCTGCTTGTTAACTTCTTGCTGCAGTTTTTAAGCAAGTGCCCTCTTTGATGTCCCCTCTGTCTGTGTGCTCCCTGAGGTGAAATCTTCTGTGATGATAAGCAGTTAAATGAAGCACTTTTTGGTAGGATTGTTGACATGATGAATTTCAGTAACTGGATGGAGTATGCAAACAGCTAATCTGCAATGTGAAACCAACAAAACAAAGGATATCAATGCCCTTGTTGGAGCAGCAGTTTGTGAAAACAGTAGAATGTCTAATTATGTTTGAAGTAAAACTTAACTGTCAAAAAAATGCCCAGGATCGTAAGGCTTTATTGCATTGACTGATTAATCATTATTGCAATTTCAATGAGCTCTTCTGTAAATCACTGTTTATTTGATGACAGAGGGTGGGATGTTGCTCTGGCTGGAGAGAAAGTCGGGTGTGGACAGAGCAGTAAGCTGCTTTCAATAAATACATGACATCTAAGTCATTGAAATACTTTGCTAGGTTTCAGTGGGTGGGAGGAAAATGCAACTCTGTTTAATAAATTTAACTTCCTTTTCCATTTTGCTATAGCTAGAAGTCAAAAGAGCTGTTAAATGTCAGCTCACTCTTCCGTAGTTTTGTCATGCATTTTCTAAGTGACCCCTTTATAGCAGAATGAAAGGCACTGTGGAATTTAATGTAGGCAGTCACTGTTAACTTTATTGTAATGGTGAAACAAAATATTACTAATTGCAGGTGAGTTAGGCACACGTGGAAGGAAAACAGTAGGAAAACAAAAGGGAAATCACATGCACAGATCTGCCCTTTAGGTTCATAGTGTGATGCTGGTATTGATGACAGTGGTGGGTACCATCACGTACTCTGGTTCTGAGGACAAATTCTTTTACAATACTAATTAATCTCAAAACTTCTTGGAAGATGCAGATCCTTTTATTGAATCCTAATTAATGCAACAAGGTTGCTTTTATTGTTGAAATTTGGTGCTTTGCAGTGATGTCAGCAGACATAACTATTTATGAGTCAGAAATGCTTTAAAGTTTTGACTGTTTTTAACAGTGATAATTCAATCAATTTGTTCCTGTTAATATTGGTCTTTAGCAGTTTATTAGACAAAAATATGCCTGTTCCTGCACTGGGAGAGGTCTGCACAGGGTTAGATGCAACATACTCTAGAGTCAGTTTTCTTTTTTTCCGTGGTTTTTGGTTCTCGGTGGCATTTCCAGGACCAGCTATTGATATGGGAAACTAACAACCTCCAGTATTACTGTGAGCTGAAGCATTAAACCCCATCAAAAAATACCCTACAGCCTTCCAAAACCTCAAGTTTAACATTTGGGGCCATGGAACCTTTTCTTGGGAGTTTCTCATCTTTGCCATCTCGCTTGTCCTGTGGCAGGCAGGTCAGGGCAGATTTCACTTCTGTGTGCAGATGTGCTGATCTCCCTGTGCTGTATCTGATCCAGTGACACCGCAGCTGGTGAGCTGGGGAAAGGACTCTGAGCTCGGGTTGGGGCTGGAACATGAAGTTCAGTGCTCAGTGCCTGCGCTGGAAGCCCGGAGTGTCTTCTGGAGTTTGCATCTGGATCGTAATGTGCAGCATGCAAATACTTGTTGAGAGCAGAGGTGGAAGTTAAATTATCACTTCTAGTTTAGTGAAACCACCCTAATTTTTACATTTTCTTCTTCTTTGTAAAATTTGCCTTTCATTGTTAGGAGTTGCAAGTAAAGAAGATCTGGCCTCGAGAGTAATGTAACTTCTCAGTTCACCATGGCTAGAATTTCTCAATATTTGACTGTGGTTGTTTGTCTAACATGTTTTAAAGCTGCTTTCCCTCTGCCCCCAGTTAAGATCTGTGAGACTAAGGGGAATCGTTTCCACCTTCTCAGCAGGTCCAAGACTGGATTCAGAGTATGCTTACGCCCCTGCTGTAGGCACAAACACCCAGATATATTGAGAGGCACCATTAAGAACATCTATCCAGACAGAGACAACTGGGTACAAGATGGCATTAATCTCTGGCTTGCAGAGTATAGCTGTTCCTAGGCTGCTAAATCAGAGGATGAGCTAAAGATTTATGCTAGAGAATGGGAATTAAACTGGGAAGAGCAGTGGGGTCAAAACCATGGGTTGGAGATTTTGCAATAAGCAGTGCCCTCAGGACATAGAAAGACCTTTCCTTTCTTTCTGTTGGACCTAGATAGTGTTCCTCTGTCCTTTCTGTAGGGCAGTTAACATACCAAACAGCAGAGCATTAGAAGTGTCTCAACATAGAAAGCTGTTTGCAGTAAAGTCAGTGTTGTAGAAGAGGGTAATAAATTCACAGCAAAACAGGTTGCGTGCTGTCAAAGGTAAATAAATGCAGAGAGATGGTTCCTCCCAGCTAAAATCTTAGCCTGCAGCAAGCAGAATAGCCTCGAATAAAGCAGATTGCAGCTCAGACATGTCAGGTGCCCCTTGTCCTGCTGCGGTTTGGAAACGTAATGAGAAAGAAAGAGTTGCAAACGGAGAGGCAGTGGTTTGCATTGTGCCAGGGCTGACCTCTCCTCAGCAAGGAGGTCTGTCAGAGCCTGTGTGGTTCTATGCTGCCACTGGAGAGCATCCAGGCCGTGAAGCTGAGTGCACAACACGCCTCTTCTTTTCTCCTTTGCAGGCCGAGGACCGAAGAAAGAGAAGTGATGGCATCCAGCCTGCCCTGCAGTGGCCTGCGGTGCTGGGACATGACGCCATGCCGCAGGCGAGGGTGGGCTCTGGCAGCAGCTCCAGCCCCTGCACCCCTGCACTGCAGAGAGCCGTCTTAGTGCAGGTATGCTGTGAGTACAGGTGTGGTATCACTGCCCTGACATGGGGAGGAAGGTGGCTGAGCAGGAAGGTGCCTGGTTCCCTTCACTCCTGCCATAACCGACGGAGGCGCATCGGAGCTTGCCTCTGATTTTCAGTGCCACCTTGTGCTGCTAAGTTACAAGTGGAGTTTTACTTATGCATTGCAGCATAGGTTTAGATAACAGTTATTTTTATATGCTTGATGCCTGACTGCTGACTCTCTGATATTACTCTTCACTGTTTCATAAAAAGCCTGAATGACTGCACTGTTATAGCCCCTGGATGATGTATTATTTATATGGTGCCATAAATATATGTGGCAGTTTACAAAACAACTCTAAAGTCAAAATTTGTATCCCTGAAGACTAGGTACACAAGCAAGATTGTTAGTGGTCTTATGAAATAATCTAAAAGTATAAGGAGATGGAATAAGGACTAGTTACCAATGCAGAGTCAGGTTTTGCCTGTGGGTAGAGTGCGGCAGGCCTGTGAAGTCCTGTTTCTAGTCTTCAATTTTTGCATCAGTATTTTCTATGTCTTCTAACCCACACCTGTGAATAAGAGTTAATACTTCAAAACGTGCATAAGGGACTCCTGAGAGCAAAAATAGATGTCCTCTGTGTCCTGTGTTGTGCACATCCCCTGTACCCCAACAAATACACTGTGGTGTGATGGGCCTACAGGCTGTGATGATCTCTCTTATTTGTACATGTGGTTATGTGCTTACTTTCTTGTTGAGATAGAAAGTACTTTACATACTTTCATGTTGTTCCACCTCCCTGAATGAGCTTTTCACTCCTCCCTTGTTCCAGCATGCTTCTAAATGTTTTCTCCTTGTTTTTTGTGCTTAGCTCTGCAGCTTCTGTATACTTTTATCAGTTTGACAGAACTCACCCAACATCTGTCACTTGAATCTGTTACATCACTTCAAAAATTTCAGAGTTAAACGTACCTAAAGTGGTACCTAAACAGATCCCTCTCCCTGTACAGTGAGAACACCCTGGGGAAGTCCTGCATTAGAATCCTCCTCAAAGCATTTTAGCTCCTGCTGTATCTACCAGTTCCAGGAGTGCAAATTCAGAGTGCCCACTGCACCCAAAAACTCAACTTCCTTGCAAGATCCTATTCTTTGACAGTGTTTGAAATGAGTAGCTCAGACTGCAGTTACTTTTTTTTCTTTCAGAAGGGACTGTAAGCATGTATAAATGAAAGAAAAGCAAGACAGCAAGCAGAAAACAAATAAACTGCTGTGCCTCCTCCTGCTCCCAGTGCCAGGGTTCCCCCAGTGCAGGCTTCCAGGCCCAGTGCTCTACTGCCCTGCTTCTGCACGTGCCCTGGAGTGAGTCTGCACGAGGCAGCTAATAGCTGGCTGATAGCCTCCTCAGGTCCTGCTGGTGATGGCAAAATCAACATGGACAGCTGTTGGGAAAGGAAAGGCCCAGTTTCACCCAATAGCATTACCTTGAGAAAACATTTGTGTATCTTTTCACATCCTTTTTTTTTCCATGGCACATTTGGCAGCTTAAGTCACGAGCTTTTTGACTGGTCTAAATTGACAGCTGTAGCACTGAGTCCCTGGAGAGCTGCTGCGAGGTCTACAAGAAAGTGCTTGTATCTTAGCCTCAGGCAGCTCCCGTCAGGTGAATATTTTGGCCCTATAATAGAAGGTACAGAGCACATACTTCAGGGCACCTGGAATTCTGCAGAAGCACACTAACTGTACGAGGGGCAGTCCTGCCCTGGTATGGTGTCACTCCGTGGGTGAAAGGAGCTGCATTCTAGCATGGCTATGACCATGCCTCCCACATTGCCCTGGATGTGTCACTTTGTCCCTTTACACCTTGTTGGGGCTTCTCTGTTTGGTAGCACCTCTCCCAGCTGTTCGGGGAGTGGTAAGAAACGAAGTGGAGTTTATCACCCTCTTTCACGTTCCTTGATAGAAGCTACATAATAAAAGTTTAACGCTCTGTTAAGTGATAGTGTTACTTAGGGGTAATAGCAGGCAGCAATTTATAGTCATTACTGTGTGATTTCACTCCCTGCTGGGAACTGCCCTGTTACCCACACACAGGTGGGTGATCCAGCAGGTAGGGACCATGTGGACAGGGAGAAGCCAATCCGTGATCTTACCTGCTGTGTTAGCATGGAAACCAGATGAACTTCGATGGGCAATTTATAAATCTTCTTAAGGGTTGCGTTTCCTTCTGCTGGCTGGCAGCAGCTGTTGATGCTAATAGCTGTGCTGGGAAACGCTGCCTGTGTTAACTTCATAAAGTGAGAAGGCAGTATGAGTGATGGGCCAGTTAGTCACCTGGAGATGAGAAGACTTGCAGCAATATAATTGCAGAGTTCAGTATGTGGGTGCCTTGTTGATTTAAAGTAAAAATGAGCCGCAGAGTTAAAAATGCAAGCTGGATTCATCACAGATGTCTACACTGAAGAAATTTCAGCCATATTTGAGAGGGAGCAATCATCTGTCATCACTGCTCTGCTCAGGCGAAAAGACTTCTTATTCTGAATGATTCCATCCTATAAGATTGTATGGCATCCCTGGGTCCCCAGGCCTCTCTCACAGTGATCTCACTGGAAACCCTAACGCAGCTCCTGAGGGACAGTGAGCACGATTTCTCAGTGTCTTGTACTCTGTCTGTCTGGTGAGGGAAATGTGAGATATTCCCAGCTCAGAACATCCCATTTACATTGCTTTGTACCAGTTCTGCCTCTGGTGAGCTGCAGCACGGTGGGGAATGGGGCTCTCTGGCAGTGAGATGAGCCATTCTGGGCAGCCCGTGGGATTCACAGGCTGTGAATAGAGTCACTGGGTCTGTCTGTCTGCCCAGCATCTCCCAGTGTCTGAGTAGAGGAGAGATTTAGCCCACCTCTGAAAGGAACTCCTTTTTTTAATCGTCTCTTTTGTTTGTCCTGTAGGATTTGCTATCTATTTCTCTACTGTCTGGAGTAATGCAGCAAAAATAGAACAAGAAAGCTAATGGTATTAGAATAATTAGTTGTGCATTAGGTCACTGGTTGATGCAGTATCCCAGGTCCATTCATAAGTTTATTGCAGTTCTTTTCTTTATGCTGTTTTGTAACAGTAGTTGCACATATCTACTCCCATATGAAGATTCAACTCAAATTCATAACTTGGATGTCCCTCAAAAAAGAGAGCATAGCCTCTCTTTTTAAAATGTCTTGTTCCTAAATCATCTTGATCTAATTGGTCTTTGGTACTGTATAGCCTTGTCGTTGTTAGGAAGCAGTAGGTCTTTTGCCTTAGCTCTGTGAGGTGTGCCTTTGTGGTTTGAAGGCAACATATTGGCTACCTGTGTTGTCTGTGCAGCAGAGGAGCAGCCCTTCTTTTAGTACTAGTTAGAATAAAAACAGTTTAAGGTTCAAGTCTGTGTAGTTTTGATTCATTATTAGGTGTATTTTTCACCATTTTTCTTTTTCACCATACAAATATTTTTATCTGTAGAAGCTTAGGGGCATGACAGACACTATCACTGGGGGGTTATCTGAGACATTTTCACTTTGCCTTGGACTTGTACGACCTTTCAAGTCCTACAGAATCATGGAATGGCTTGGCTTGGAAGGGACCTGTAAGATCATTTAGTCCCAGCCCCCCTTCTGTAGGCAGGGACACCTCCCTCCAGACCAGGTTGCTCACAGCCCCATCCAGCCTGGAAAATCATCCCAGAAACAGGCAGCATGTCTCACCTTTACGTAGAACTGGGGAACTGGGCTGTCCCTGCCAAAGAACGTACATGGGTACCATCTGCAGAGGTGTGCAGATAAAACAATTTGTGTTTTAGAGTTTCTCGGTCACTTGAATTGTGATTCAGCAAAGCTCATCCCCACTTATAAGCAGGAGCAGTTTTCTGGTACGCGGCAGGGCTCCAAAGCTGGAATTTAGGAAGAAATGTAAGTATCTTGTTGAAAAACTGGCCAGGAAAAAAATCTTCCTATATTCTGATAATAATATACTTGCTATAAAAGTTGTTCCTGCCCCTAAGATGAGTCACTTCAGGGGAACACTTTGCTGTTAAAATAATTCTGGTTAACTAAAAACTATTATTAGTGACAATCATGTTGGACAAAAAAAGGGATTTTGACAAAATGCAAGGACACGGATTATGAGATGTTGTAACTGCTGAAAAAGCTATTTTCTTTAAGGGGAGCCCACAGAACGTGTTATCCCCAAAAGGCAGCAGAAGCACCTGAATATTTAACCAGGCAAACTCCTCAGAAGTGTCTTTCTGCAGCTGAGTCGTCCTTGCTGGACTCAAAGGTTGTGATGGAACGTTAGAGTGGTTATTTGACATCTTTAAAGAGTTTTAGGATTTTAGAAATTGTAGTATGTAAATGGTTTTAGAGTCAGGGGAGTTCATGTTTCACCTTATGGTTCTGTTACTCTGTGCTGTTTTTTAATAGCGTGAATAACTTCTCTTAAAAGTAAGTTTCATACTGCAGAACTAATTGTTGTGCATTTAAACTTGGATGCATACAAAAATGTCCAGCCTCTTTCTTTGTACTGCAGGGCTGCTGGTTTGCAGTGCATCTGAGACAAGGGGCCTCCCATGCTGGTGTGCAGAGCTGGGTCTGCCGGGCTGGAGAGGTCCGTGGGGATCCCTGCTCCCTCTTTGCATGCCAAGGGGAAGCACCGAGTGGCATGGCTTCAGGCACTGCTCTGCTGCCTGCCTATTTCTGTCACATTCCTTTGGTTCTGGCTTAGGCATCCCTCCGGACGGACCCATCTCACACTCCATTTCCATGTTTCCTGCCTCAGTCTTGTGTCCAAGAAGATTTCTCATTTCAGGGAGGATCAGTGCATTCAGTTGACATTTGTAGCTCTTTTCCTTTCTTCCCCTTCAGAAAACGCAAACGTGATAGATTATTAATGTGTAGAATTCAAGGGAACTTTCCCTATGTATATATTTATTTTAATACAGAATGTTAGAAGAACAACTCTTGAGCATTTTAGATTGAGTGGTACACTGCTTACCTTCTGTTCCATTGGAATGAATGCCACATTTGCTCCTCCCTTCACCCAAATTAGGGCATTTGCTATTCTGTTTCCCCAACCTGATGCCACTGAAGGCAGCTTCTAAACGTAGGTGATCTCAGTGGGGCACCCGGACATTACTGTGCATGAGGTGCAATGTGGGCAGTTTCTAATTTCTTTCTTAGTGCAGTCTCAAGTTTTCTTCCTTTCAGACACTTGTACACCTGTTGCAGAGGGGAACCAGGGCACCCTGAAACCGCTGGAGAGTTGGAAGCACTTCCAGTTGGCAGTTTGTCTGCACTGCCTGTAGGTGGATGGTGGGCTTGCAAAGACTGAAGTGTGCATAGCTCTCATTTTTGTGTCACTCGGTTAAACAGTTCTCTGTGCATCACCAGTGACGTGTTAGCTCCTCCACGGATCAAACAATACAAGATGTATGTACAGCATAGCTGTTTTCAGCTTGAAATGCTTGTGCCTAGCTAGCTGTAAATAAATAACTTTGCACCAAACAAGGTGAGTAGGGCTGTATCGAAACACAGTACTTGTTAAGAATTTACTAAAAATTAGATCTCTCAAACAGAACCATTGATAACTGTTGGCACTGGGACATGTTGTATAGGATGGAGAAGTACAATTCAATTTTTTCTTTGTTTCAAGAGTGACAATTTCCAGGCCAGTAAAGACGTGTACCACAGCAGCTCGCTGTCAGACATGGTGACCACACTAGTCAGCCTTGGACAGGATGATGTATTCTGGAGTGGGAGTCCAAGTGGAGAACAGCCCCCAAAGGTATGTAAAGCTCAGATGTTCAGCACTGTCCACAGCTGACAGCACTCAGCTCAGTTCCCTGCATTCTGTGCTACCCACATCCTTCACTTCATGAATCCCATCACTTGCACAGTAATTGTGTCTCGCTAATCTGGAAAGAAGACTTTATAGATAAGTATTTGCTTCCATTTCTGTGCACACTGTGGTTTGTTTCAGAAAAGCTCATTAATTTGTATAATTCAGGTGAAAGTTTTTTTGGTTGGTTGGTTTTGTTTTTTTAAACAGTTCCTAGAAACAAGGGTGTTTGTCTGGGATGTGTATATGTGCTTGCATCTGTGTATTCATTCTAATACTTTGCAGGTGGGATGTATTCATGTCTGTCCTTCTTCTCCTCCCCACTTTCCACACCCCTCTCAATACACACAGTTAGGTAGCAATGCAGGGTAATCCACCACCTACAAAAAGCTGCACTAAGTGACTACAGATGTGTTTTCCTGTCTGCTTTAAGTATTGACCAAGAATAGTGCTGACTCCAGGGAAAGGTGCAAGCCACTCACAGGCTGCACCCTGACAGATTGCAGTGCAAATTGGAAGGACCTGCTGCTAGTTTGCACCTTCCAGGGTTGATATGAAAGACAGCTCCACAGGTCCCACTGAAGCACTGTTCTTTTATGTTGGTTAGTCTCATTTTTGTATTGATGGAGTTAAATATTAAGATTATTAGCTGAGCCCATCAGTAGCACTAAAATACTTGATTAAATACTTAAGGTTCCGGAAAGGACAACCTCGAAATTTTACAGCAGGGATCAACCTGGCCAACAGAGATGCCATTCAAGGTAAGCTCCCAAGAATTTGATGCTTATACTAATGCTGATTTATTATAGGAAAGTAATAAAATAATATAATAGGAAAACTGTAGCCAATTTATTTAAAACCAAAGGCATAAACTCAGTAATACTAAAACTAACATGGGTTCATGCCTTATTTAATGGCAGTTATTTTTCCTTTTGTGTCAGTTTGTCCACTGAACTATTCAAACTCCCTGATATTAAACCTGACAGAAGCATCTGAGCAAGCTTCCTTTTAATGACAGATGGACCCGATTTACAGACAAGCAAACCTGTTGTAGGTCTCCTCCTTTTCTCATAAAGCAATTTCATTTTCTAATGGAAAGCAGTATTTTTAATATATAAAGGCTGCTCTGCATCATGCCACGAGTTGTTTAATTTGTTTCAGCCTGCTCAGATTGACAGAGTGGTTTCCACACAAGTTCTTCATCCGTTTGCCAGTTCTGTAGTGCAGCCATTTAACAGCTGCTTGTCATCTGATGATGTTTTACTTCTTCCCATCAAGGCAGGTGGCTGCTGAGAGTGCAGGTTCTGTGAGATGCCAGCCTGTTGGCACCTGGGGGTGGCAGGAGTGGGTGCTGCTGGTAGCTCGGTCAGGATGCTTTTACAGATGCTCTGTGGTACATTTGCACCTGCACTGTTGTTTTGAAGGAATTCTTTGCCTGGTTACTTTGCTAAGGGTGGCCCTGGCCCCGGCTCCCTATCTAGGCACTGTAATTACAGCTGGTGGCTGTAGCTTTGATCTGTTTGATAGTAGCTTGTGCAGGCACATGTGCTGCCTGTAGATATATTGAATATTCTGGCAGTGTGCCCGTCAGGTGAGCGTACTCTACGTCCCAGGAGGAAGAACCAGGGATGAAGAGAGCTGAGCAGTATAGGGCAGCTGCCACAGGATGGCTAACCAGGGAACGTGTGAGGGGCTGGGGTTGGAGAGATCTGGAAGGGTGGGAGTTTCAGCTGACAGAACCAAGTAATGTGCAGTGCTTTGGAATGGTTACTTCTGACGAGCCAAAGTCAAAAACATCACCTGAAATAAAGTTCAAGTGAATCCAAACCTGTCCTAGATTCTGCTTAAAAATTGTGGGAGGCAAAACAGAAAAGAAACACATAGGTGAGTCACAGTGCTACGAGTGAGGGGCTTCTTAGCCTGCAGTTGTTGGGTACACCTCACTTTTGATTTGCGAGTTTGGCAGCTTCTTTTACTGCCTTATGCATTCCTCCTTCCATTGGTAAGTGGGTGATGATGTATCCTGCAGGAGGGTGGTGGAGCAGGTTTCACTTAGTGTAAAAAGCATGAGATTTGCAGTTAGGAGTGAGGCTGATCTGTAGAGGCCAAGGGAGAATTACATGCAGTAGGGTATTTAACAGTGACTTGGGGCACTGCATTCTCCCAGAGGGAACTGCCCCCTCCATCTTCTCTGGTTACTGGGTGGCCCTGCCTAGAGCACCAAGGAATGCAGAGTTTTTGTATAGGGAGCACTTTATCATCCATTGACAGCAGAGAACTTAGTTCCATGGCATAGGAGGTACATTTTGGTTGTGTTCCTAAATACAAATCACCTGATATGCTTTCTGTTTTTCTGTTCAGTAACAGCCATCAGCTGTCCCCTGTGGGACACGCTCTGAAGGTCAACAGCAGCAGCAGCAGCACTGCTGGCAACAAGCTGTGGGAGATGGCATCTCATCAGAACAGCCGACCCACCTCAGGTGATTCCCAAATCAATGGTTCATCAGTCAAAACATGCAAAGTTCCTTCCTTTTGCATTGCCCATTAATAAGATGATACAGATGAGCAGTTGTTGCACACCTATATTTCTGCACTTTAACACTGTGCTGCCTGATGGAAGCCTAAGACTCTCCATTCAGCATCTTGTGAAACATTCTTCCTCTAAGTATTTGCAGAAAGAAAGTAGAACTGAAAAAAAAAGGCACAAGAAGTTAAAAGGTGGAGATAACCTCATCCAGTGTAAGCACAGTGCAGCACTGTAAGATATCTCAATATCAGTGGTAGCAGTGGAAGAAGGCAGAGGGCTCGCTGATGGTTTTACAGATTTTTTGCAGTACAGGCTCTGGTTCCTGACTCCTGAGCTGAAACTGGGGCAGAAGGAGACATGAAACAGACATGGAAGGCTTTGTTCCTCCATTGCTATTCCTCTACTGCCGTGGGTCAGCTCTCGGACAATTTCTTGTGTAATTCTTTGCAAAACAGTATTTTAGAGTACTTTGCATCCGGGTTGATGCAGATGGCTGACATGGGGAATCACGCCCAGTTCAAGGCAGGGTGGATGCTAAAAATGTTCTGAAACCACAGCAGTGAGCTGCTGAGGTCATTTATTTTTAAACTGAGGCTCACATTGTTAATTTGCAAACCCTTGATAGATGCAGAACAAATTGCTTATTTATTACATTTACACAACCAAGCCAATTTTGCTTTCCCTAACCATACAGGGTAGGAAGCATTGCTTCAAGTGAAAGCCAGAGCACACTTTTAACTGCTTGGGGTTTGTTTCTTTTTGCTCTTATGTCATTTTCTGTTTGAATAATAGCATGATGATGAGCAATGAGCAGCAGCCCAGCTCAACTTTGCAGCGTCTGCATGATGTGTAACTCCTGTGCTATTTTGGCATGGGGAAATGAAAACCTCACTAGCCTTGGAAAGAATAGAAAACCTCCCTTGTGGTTTAAACTGTCTCCTTGGGTTCTTAAGTGTTATAAAATTACAGCCAGTTTTGGCATATGGTGTTCCAGAGTTTGTTGCTTTCCCAAACCCACAGGGACAGTGAAATGTGCAGGAAAGGCCTGTAAATACTTTAAAACTAATACTGCTGCTGAGTTGCTTAGGTACTCATTGACCAATAAGGAATTCTGAATTTTAAAAGCTTTGCAAAATGCACAAATGCATGAAGCTGCCGTGATAAAACTAGCTAAATTACCAAATACCAATCTTAATGTGTGTGAACTTGAATTCTCCCCCCGGTCTGGGAAGAAGTCCTGTCAGTAGCAGTGGAATGGTCTTGGAGGAAACTGCTGGACGAGGCACATGTGTCCCACTGGGAGGGCAGGGGCACGTCTGCCCTCCTGCTCTTCTCTCGCCTCATGATTTGCGTGCAGAAGGCAGCATCCCTCCAGGGCTGCATTCGCTCTTCCCACATAGCTCTGTTGGGAGCACTGAAAGGGAAGTTTCTCTTGATCACTTGCAGGAACCCCTCCTCAGATGGCAGCAGCACATGCGGGAGCCTTGGCTCCTCCTGTCTCCATTATGTGGGCGTTCAGTAGCTGTGCAGGCACGATGCTGCACCTGGGGGGAAGAGCAATGCCACAGCTTCCCCGTCACCAGGGCCTGACCTCAGCAGTGTCACGAGGTGCTGCATGGCTGCAGGCTCTCGCTGCCCACTTCTCCATGGGGCTGAGTGGAAGTGGGAGCCTTGAGTCCAAGATGCATACAGGAAGCAGGGACAGAAAAATGGCTCTCCCTGTGCTGCTGTGGGAAGCTTTTTGCCTGACGTGTGCTGAGAAGAGGGGAGTTCAGTGCAGCTGTTTGCCCCAAACCCCAGAGCCTCTGTCTGCAGGCACGGGGATTTAGCTGGGTGGCACCTCAGTGTGAGGAGAGTCCAGCTGCTGCTGTGTGGTGAAATGCTCCTCAATGCGCAGATCAGAGCAGATCAGAGGAAGGCATTCTTATGCCTTCACCCTTTGCCCTTGCAAGCCTTCTTCTAGTCCATAGAAATGCTGCTGGTGTGCACTGTGAGTGCTGCCACAGCTTTGTTCTTCTGGTCCTACTCATGCAGCATGAATTTGGACCTGTACCAATTTACAGCACTGTGGCATCCAGAACCACCAGGAAACACAAAAAGCAACAAACAGAAAGAAGAGGAAAAAAAGTTTGTTAGCAGATACTCTTGCCTGCCTTGGGTGATAACTGCACACGCTTGTCTTACGGATCCTTTCTGTCACTCTCTTCTGCACACACATTTATAAGAAATAATTTATTTTCAGGGAATCCAGGACCTGCCAAGGGAGAGAGTGCTTTGTCACAGAACCACTTGCAGCTGCATAAGAAGCCTGAAAAAGTTTCTCATCCGGGCCAGATGGCAGTAGGTTCTTGTGTAACTGCTTTTTCTGATTTACGCTTGGTTTTCACTGAGGGCACTCTTAGGCAGACAGCTCTTCTGCTGATGTGAGCTGCCTTCCCACCAACAGCTGCCTCTGATGTCATGGGCCAACATCATAACATAGGAGGCATGTCTTTGGAGCAGGCCTCATAAAACATATAATGTAGCTAATGTATATAAGTAACAACATTTTCATTTTTAATATTTGTTATGAAAACATAAAAAAGGTGAGTGACAAAACCATAAAAATAGTGGGATATTTGACCTGGCTTTCGTGAAACTTATGGATTGCTCTGGTTTGATGGCTGTGTTTCCAATTCTTAGTGAGGTCACAAGGTGCTCATAAGAGAATTTTGATGAAATTTCATTTTTCCTGTGCTTCATCCTTGAAAATGTTTGTTCACAAATGTACGTAGTGCAAGAAGCAATGACGTGAATAAAGCAGGACTGTGAAGTGAGGGATGTTTCTCTTTGCTCAGACAGGGCTTGTGAAAGTCCGATAAAGAGACATGATCAGATTTTTGAGTTGAATGTCTGATGGCAGCTCTGTCCATTCCATGTGGAAATGTGCAGGTCGTGTATTTATGCTGTCTGAAAATGGAGTCACTCGTACACCAGAAAATGATGATTTTTTTGTAATCTTGAAACTTAGCCTCAAATTCCTTTATCACAACAGCTGCTGTAACTTGAGTTAGCACTGCTCTGTGTCCTCTCCTTGTCCTGGTTTCAGCCCAGGTGTGGTTAACTGCACACCGATGGTTGGTCACTGCTGAGCAATGGACTCACACCGGCCACTGCCGTGATGAAGTAGGGCAGGGGAGGGTGGTTGCATTGCAAGCCATAGTAGGCTTAGAACGTTCTCCTGTGTGAAATACACAGCTGTGATAGACCAAGAAAAGCATCAGCATCTTAAGAAAGCTTTTGGTATGGAAATTATGATAGCTAAATTTGCCGTAACAGTACGATCTTGCATGTGCCGGTTAGTGATGTGTGCTGGCTTGAGAAAAACTGACCTCAGTTTTCTCTGTTCAGAGCCCGTGTTCCTTTGCCAAGGGGAAGGACAGTGCCAATTTATTCCTGAAAGCAGCAGACTATTCCTCGTCAAGTGACGAAGCCAGCAGTAGTGACGAAGATGACACGAACCACGCGAGGTTGGTGTGATTTATCTTCTCTTTCTTCCTTTTTATTACACACTTAAAAATAACTGGAAAAAGTTGGCATACATAAATACCTCCCCTCTGAAGTTGCTATCAGTCACTTATGTCAGCTGTAATTAAGTAGTTTAATCTCACTGTAATGAACTCCTGAGGGTAAGTGTTTCCTCCATCAAATGTGTGCAATGTAATAAGCTTTGATGACTTGCGGCCCTGGGACAATGAGGAGATGTCTCGTTTTAACTGAATATCAATGGGCAATGCTTCTTTGGAGATTACTTCACATTGATCTACATTTAAATGGAATTTTTAAAGAAAAAAGGGAAAGTCGTCTACCTTCGTGCTAAATACAGATTGCAGTACAAAAAGCAAGGCAAGTGTGACCCTTTTATTCAGACCCTGTTCACCCCAGTGGAAATAATTACCACCAAAAAGCTGATAATTTCACCTGGACTACTTATAAAGAGGGCTTCTGTAAAATTTGCTGTACTTTTAATGTTATTTTGTACAGTGGCTGCAGCTATCATATGTATGCCTTGGCTTCCACCAAGCTGATCTCACATGAACTGTTTCTCCTAGCTTTCCAGTTTCTCTTGATGATTTTGTGACTGACATCTTGTGGTGTTTTACCTGCCATGCAAAATGTGTATTCTGCTGTGAAATAATGGACTGTAAATCTCTTGCTAGACCAAGGTGACCAGTCAGTCAATCCTATTGTCTAGAACTGCACACACAATTATTTTTTTGTATTAATGAACAAAACTTCTCATTTCCTTGCAAATGGACTTCAGTTTAAAGAGATCTAGGATTTATTTCAAAGTGCATCTCAATCCCAGAGAGCTCTCTAGGATGGGACATAATTGCACATGCAGTTTTGGCAGTCTTCTGGAGGAGATGCACAGATCTGTAGTGCTGTTGGCAAGCTGCAGCACTGGCTTGATAGCAGAGCTTATCACTGAACTGCTCTGAAGAAGGCAGAGTTTTTGCACCCCCATATTGCTCCTGATTTGCATTTCTGAAGTGCATTTTCAAAACTGAGGAATGAGAAAGGAGAAGAAATATTGCAGGACACCCAAAAAATCTGTATTTTTATTATAATGCCTTATTTTCTTACTGCTCCTCTTCTTAACCACTTCTTTACTGCTCTGTAAAAAGTTTTATTCACTGTAGGTCATGGAAGTCATCCTAGACCTTAGAAAGACTACATAAAAACATAGATTTGCCTTGCAGCAATGACTTTTGCTGCATAAGTGTTTGGTTTTTATATCCCTGTATGCAGTAATGATTTGAAGGTGCCTTGCTGCCTTTGGAAATCTACGTGTGTTGTTTGCATCTCCTCCTTGCGGTGCATTAAAGAATGCACTTTCCTGACCCCTGCCAGGTTTACCTTCTGTGCAAAGAGTCACCACAAGAACTTCAGTCAGACTGAAGTACAGTCTTGCCTATTGGCAAGGACATAGAATCATAGAATCACCAAGGTTGGAAAAGACCTTCAAGATCACTGAGTCCAACCATCCACCTACCACCAATATTTCCCCACTAAACCATGTCCCCTGGTACCACATCTCCACATTTCTTGAACTCCTCCAGGGACAGTGACTCCACCGCTTCCCCAGGCCGCCCATTCCAGCTCCAAGTCCTTTCACCTCAGCTGAGCATCGTTTGTATTGAAAGGTAGTTTGGGAAATATATCCTGATTGGTACAAAGTAAAAACAAAAAGGATAGCTGTCAAAATGAAAACAGCAGCCAGCACCGAACTTCCTGTATTCTAGATAAAGGTCTCACTGTCATGATCAAGTCAAAACTTTTTTGTTTCTCTTGTTATGTTCATGCCACCAGGGCTGAAGCCCTTAGAATTGTGTAGGAGTGTTTCTGTGGGGGCTTTGACTGAGAAATGACAATGAGATGACACTGAATTCCTCCTCATCCACACGAGTTTTCTGGTTTAGGGACAGGTATCAGTGAGCTATCTGCCTGTGTAGCAGGTATACTACATTAACACTCATTTCTGCCACTCTTCCAAGAGTTCTCCTCCAAATGCCTGCAGCTTTCACACCATCCCCCTTAAAAACACTTTTCCTGTGGTTCGTTGTGTGTAGTTCAGTTTCTTTTGCTGCTCTTTGTTCACTGTTCACTGACAAATGTAAATAAGGTGGCTGCAGGTTTGTGCTTTCCAGGTAAGTGCTTAGTCCCACCAACAAATGGGAGATGGAGGTTGTTTAGGATCAGGGCCATCCTTGATCCTATTCCATGTGCTGCTATTCCTCCTATGTTTAGTACACAAATGTTTACAAGTCCCAGAAGAAAAACAAAACAAAACAAATGACACTCCTACTCCTTCACATTTGTCTTTAAGACAGCAGCTCTCTCACCAAACCTCCTCTGCTACTGTGCTGGGCAGAAACCTACTGCACTTCAATGCATTGCGGTGATAAATAAATAAATGAGGGTACATTAATAAGTGGAATAAATAAGCTGTGGGATGGAAAAGCACAGAAGCATGGCCAGAGCCTTTGAGGCAGTTCCACCTGGGTGAAAAAGCTTAGAACACAGCACTGCACATGCAGAGCATGTCACAGGAGGTGCTTGCTGTGGTCTCACTGTTTCCGTCAGTACCTGCTTCTGGTTGCTATGGAAGGTACTGGACTCCATGGGCTTGTGGCCCCCATTCTGTCTCTGTGCTCCTGCTCCTTTCCCTGTGCAGTGGGGATGCAGAATGAAGCAGTGGCAGCAGGCTCTGGCAGCAGTGCTTGCCCCATGTGTGGCTGGTGCTGGGTTTTCAGAGGCCAAGGTAGCTCAAGTTTTGAACTTGCATATATGGAAGGGTTTTGTGCATTTGTTTTATCACTGTGTGTGTGAGAGAGATTTTTGTTTTGCTTTTTTTGTTTTGTTTTGTTTCTCCCTGAAGTAGTTCTGTTCATTTATTGGAGTTTGTTACCAGGCAACTGCTGAGCAGCAGAGTGGCAGATTTCTCAAGGACAGGAGTACCAGATGGGATTGAACTGAAACCCCAAAGCACTGTTGCAGAACAGAAGGTAATTTGGCCATTTGTAAGGGGTGGGTACAGTGTGGGGAGAGTCACACTGTTAATGTATGTGATAAGCACAGCATCCATTTCTCCTTGGCAGCATTTTTGCTCTGAAGTCCTACTCTGTTGTTTTAAATTATAGCTATAAGCCTTGAAAAATTGTGTACTTGTGTGCTTGAGGTTTTGTGCTTCCTACAAACACACTTACATCTCAGTACAAAACTGTGCCTCTTTATTTGTCCTTGTTATTGACCTGGTCATAGTTTCTGATGTCAACATATTTTGTGAAAGGTGCTGGGTAGGTTGCAGAAAGCAATACTGTTGATGATAGCCAGTGTGCTTTGTCGCTATTAGTGAAAATCTGGTCCTTATTTATCCCAATTTAAAGAGAAGTACCTCTTACTTTGTAAAATACTGCTGAAAGAGGGGAGAAACCTTTCATCCCTTCCCATAGGCTTAGCAAAAATACACATCCTTTCTTATGCCATGTTTAGTTTTTTTCCTGTCTGTAGTTTGTAGCAGAGACCTTAAGTTATGTGAATTTTCCCATGATAAATAGTGCAGGAAAGACGAAGACAGACAAAGCAGAATATTGTTCTTTGTGGTTGAAAAAAAAAAAATTACTGTAATAAGATTTGATCTCAACCTCAGAGCATTTCCCACATATTTCTGGGTGTATTCTCATTTCACAGATAGGGAAAGTAAATTGCCATAAAACTGGTATTTTCCACAGAGCTGCTTGTGTGAGCTGCAACAGAACTAGGAAGGAAAAGTTGTTTCCTGCACCTCTGGTATTTCTAAGCTTCAGAGCAGAGTGAAGCCATCCAGGCTGGAGAAGGAATTCCACTTCACCAGCATCCCATTGTCCTCAAGGAGGAATGGCCCTGCTCTGGAGAAGAAATTATGAACAGGGTACCATGCTGAGCCAGGATCTTAGCAGCCCATGCTGTTCATGTTCCTCAAACCTGATATTAGCCTAACCCATTAATTTTAGTGTTTATTGTTCTGTGCTAGAAATGAGAATAATCCTGATAATCATTTCAGAGTAGCCACATGATGGGAAGGGTTGTACTGCATTTAATATTTTTCCTTTCACCATACCTCCATCTTCATCTACGTGGGGGTGAAGGAAAAACATTACCAGCCCCAGGCCATCTCCAACTCCCTTGTGCAGTGCCAGTGCTCTTTCCTGCCTCTTCATCTTCAGCTTCCCTATGTTTTCTCATGACAGAAACAGCCCAACTTTTTCTCCTTCTCCTGGTTCCTGGGCATAGGTTTCTTGAGGGTGAAGTGAAAGAGACTCAGGTTGAGAGTGGAGAAGAATGGAGTACAGTGGAGAGGTCATGTTTTCTGGTGGGCCTGGGGGAAATGACCCCGGAAGGACAGATAGATAAGAGGGGTGGAGAAGTTGTCCTCTATGTTAATATACATATTGATTGTGAAAAGTTGCCTCTTAGAAACAGCCATAACCAGGTTGAGAGCTTGTG
>JAPSGF010000012.1:6833912-6862018 GCA_035772895.1 Perdix hodgsoniae | reverse complement strand
CAACTGGTGGCTGAGATCTACTACCGGCCACCTGACCAAGACACAAGTTGACCAGAGTTGGATTTAGACGATCTTTAAGGTCCTAAGCCATTCTGTGATTTTCATGGAGCATCCTGTCCATTCCTCCCACCTCCGTCTCCGCAGCCACCACAAGTCTCCAGCATCCCTTTTCCTGGCCCACTGTGAAGTGAGTTGGGCGTACCATGCTTCCCAAATGATTCAAACTGAGGATTGGCTCAGTTCAGCTGAACCTGACTCAGAACTGAATTTAAAAGTGCCATACTGGTCTGATACCCTGAACTCAAATACTGACATTTATTTTAAAAAGCAACAGTAAAATATAAGAATTAAAACGTAAAAATGCTTGCACCATCAATTATATTCCTAGTTGATGAGCTGGTTTTTAAAAGGCAAATGTCTTTCATTCAGAGTTATGTACTATTTTTTAATACATTGGCCAACATTCAAAAAAGCTGAGCTGATTTCAGTAGGTTTTTTGTCAGTCAGTGCAGTGGACAGATGTGCCCTGGATTCAACCAGCCAGAAGCTGATTGAGTTTGATGGTGCTTTCTTTTGTAACGCTTTGCTCCTCTCACTGTGTTCCAGTGCCAGTGGTGTTTAGGTACTCTGCCCTTCCGCAGACAGGGTAGGTCGCTGTGCACTGCCTTGCCCATCTGGGACACTGCTCACTTTACAAGTTCTAACTTTTTTCTTCTCAAAGCTTCTGGTCGTGTTTTCCCAGAAACTTGCAGTGTTCCAATGACTATTTTAGTAGGGCTGGTGATTGAGCAGTGCCTCACAGCCTGCACAGTATTTCCTTGAAGCTAGTGGGATCCTTCAAGGAGTGCCGCAGTACAAAAACTCATTGTACTGCAAATGCTGGTACTGGATCCTACTGAATGTGGTCACTCCAAAATAAGGTCTCCAAATTCAGCAAGTGTAGAGTAGCAATAAAGTGAATGACAATGATAAGGATCTTTACTATAATATACATAGATCCTGAGTTGAGAAGTACCTACTGACCATAGTAGAGGTCAAGTCTGTAATGATCTTGTGTCAGGTGTCCCTGAGGATGAAGTTCTTTCCTTGAGGTAAAGTAGATGACTAGTGTTTGTGGAGCACTTCAGAACTGGAAACCAAGATTCATATCCCAGGTGTTTGCCACATGCTTTTGTATTACCCCCTATTAAATCTTTCTGTAGGGTTTGTGTTTGCCCAATTCATCATGCAGAGCACTCCTACTCATATTCTCATTATTTGTTGTCCTAATTAACAGGAGGTGCACAGAGCATTCAGTGAATACCAAATGTGGACTTTACCTGTGTTTTCTCATGTGCAGGGTCAGGTTTTAGGGAAACAAATTTCAAGCACCCAAGAAGGCCTCTGGAGCATAAACAACCAGAACTATCTCCTGCCAGATCTTCTCCAGCAAAGCCAAATTTCAAACGCTGCCGTTAACCCACCAAAAGTGCCACTGACTAACCAGGAACCTCAGAACAAATCTCTGAGTAAGGTATGAGATACATTTATAGAATGAATGAGTTGTGCCACCTCTAGCCCACAGGAGTCGGTGAGTGTCGTTTAGATTTGTCTATCCTGTATCTTTCTACAGTGATATCTTCACCACAACCCTTCTTTTCTTTAAGAGTTTTATCTAAAGGACTGAGAGGAAATCTTGATTTCCATACCAACCTTTGTTATTCAACATTTTTGTCCCTCTTTCCACGTCCCCCCTTTCCACAGGCTAACACTGCACCCTGTGCTCCCTTCCCTGTGTGCAGTTAACAAATGTACAGTTGGAAGAGTAGCACAGTTAGGATGGCATCTTACAGGTGTTACAGTTGGGAAGATTATTGTGGAAATGAGGCCTAGGAGGTCAGGCATCTGAATTGCTTTCACCTGTGCTCCCACTGCTGACCCAGTCCTTGCCTCAGGTGATCAATCAGTGGGTTCAGGCTGTGACTCAGCAGTTCCCATACACCTGCCTACATCAGTAGCACAGCATGCCATGTCTGTGGGTTGCTTTCCATCCCAGTGTCAGGCACAAGGCACAGACCAGAGCAGCATGCCTTGAGAAGAGCTCTGATACTGATATTCTGTCTGTGAGCTCTCTGCTGGGGAGAAGTGCGGCACTGGAAGCAGTTCACAGCTCTGTCATGATGCACACCCTGAGTTGCCTTATCTGAGGCAACAGCTTGCTCCTTGCTGCACAGAAGTTTAAGCAGCTCCCTCTTGCAGCCGAGACAGCAGGGAGTGATAAATGTGTGTGGAAGTTCTGCTGGGGACCAGTTACTTCATTGCAGTGCAGTGCCAGATCAAAATGCTGACAGAACTCCCAGCTCAGGCTTCCTCTTGTCACTTGATGTGTACCATCTATCTACTGCTCTAAGCATGCTCATCACATCTACTTATATCGTGTGCCGTGTCATCTGAGCCTCAGAGGCACCTGCATTGCTGTGTGTGGTCTGCTCCCTAGTGACATCTTCCTGAAGCAGCTCTTGTGTTTCATTGTAGACCCCATCCACTGAAAGTACACCTTCAAAGAGCAGCACATCATCTACAACATCCTTCACTTCATTCATAGATCCTCGACTTCTGCCAATCACCCCTCCTACCAGTCCAGTAGGACCTCCCTGTAGTTCTTGTGAGTATGCTTTACAAAATCTCCTTCCTGACTTTTCTTTTTTTTTTTTTTGAGGGGGGGATGGAGTGAAGGATGTGGAGAACATGATTACTTGGCAGTAATAAAACTGTTAATAACACCTACAGAAACTTACACTCCACATTACTGTGAATTTCAGTGTCTTGCTTCTGCCCTTCTCCCAGATGTGGCTTGCTCTGCTCCACATCACTCGCTCAGGAATATGCAAGTTTTCCATATGTGTGGTCTTCTCTCTGGTTATGCAATGCTCCCCAGATTGTTTTCTTACCTCTCGGATGTGTTTCATTCTGCCATGAACAGGTCAAATGTGAGATGTAGCCAAACATTTGCATTTTTTATGATTCCACATGTCTTCTTTTCCAGCATGTAGTGCAAAACCCGAGCCTGTCAGGAGAGAAAATGCAAGGAAGGGTTCTGTTGTCAATGTTAACCCAACAAATATCCGCCCACAGAGCGACAGTCCAGAAATTCGTAAATACAAGAAGAAATTCAACTCAGAGGTCCTTTGTGCTGCTTTGTGGGGTAAGCTCAGAAGTGCTTGGGTATGTGTACAGAGGGAAGGCAACAGCAGGGGTGGTTGGAGGTTTATGCCAGTTGGATTTCACAGTTGTTTTGCACCTTTCCTGTCAGAAAATTCTAGTGTGGCTCACTGAGAACACGCCTGCATCACTCACATGGTACTGCCTTCCTGATGGGAGATGGCAAACAGATGAGTTTCAGTTGCAAGGGATTTTGAATTTGAATTTGATTTTGAATGAGAAGATGTTTTGACCAAGTACCAAACTGAAAGTGTGCTGGCTAGAAGAACCAAAAGTGGCAAATGTTTTGGTAGCATGAAGCAAAAAAGGCTCATGGTACTGTCTTATCTGCATGTCAGTACAGCTAATCATGCAACCTGACCAGTGGAAGTTATCCAAACCAGGAGTTCCAAGAACTTTTCTCTCCAAACTTTAGCCACTGCAGACTGAAGCAGGCCTGGCATCAGCCTTCCCAAAAGCCTGACTTCATTGGTTTCCACAGTCAGGACTTAGAACCTTGCTGAATGTCCATTTTTACAGGACCAACACCACATGGCATGAAACCAAGATCAGTGTAGTCGGATCATTTTTCAGCAACTATTGACCTAGTCCCACTCTCCCTGTAGCTGAGCTCTCAAGTTGTTTCAGCCATCTGTCTACCTGTGAAGAACAGATGCATTCTATAGGTCTCACCCAGATTTTCACTCATCATCACTTTGACTCCAGAATGGAAAATAAAGTAGGTGAAACATTATCCAACAGAAATGTAGATTTTGAGTTCATAGCTTCACGAGTTTTGCATAGTGTAGGTTTGCAGGAGTCCAAGATGTTAAATTGGGAACAGATTTATGTAACGTGGTCTGTAAATGACTGTGCGTTGAGGGTGAAGAGTACCAGGTACTCATCAAAGCATAGCCAGTAGAGAAGCTTGCTTGCCAGAGCAGGAAACACGTGTCATTTCTTTAGAACCTGCTGGTTAGGAAAGGTGGCTTTATGGATTAGGTGCTTCGTGTGAAGCAGTTGTACAGGGTGCATCCTCTGATGTTAGCAACCCACTGGAGCCTTCACTTCCCTGGGAGCAATTGAATTTCAGATAGATTCATTCCTTTAATTAAGCATATGAAAGCATTCTTGCAAAAAACCATTTTCAAACAGATATTCTGCTCACCTTTCTTCCAACAAGTCTAGTCCTCCTCCTGCAAAATTTGTATTTGGGGGAAAGAAGGATTGTGTAATTTTTCAAATTGGAAGGAATCCTTAGATCCTTTAGTTAGATCTCCTGTGTTGGCAGCAGTGTGGTGTTAGACTCTCTTGCAGTGCTGAGAAGTCCAGGTAACTTGTATTTTTTTAATATTTTATTATTTATTTTTAAATCAATATTAATTTCGGTGGAACTGCTCATGCTTCAGATAGCATGGGCATGTAAATGTTCTACTGAGTAAAAATTGTAGTGCTGAGACTGTTTGTTCTTCTTTTCGTTTTTCTAGGAGGTCATTCACAGAGCAAGGGAGAAATATTAGCTACCATTAAGAGGACGAAGTAAAAATCAATTCTAAAAAGCAATTAACACTTGGTTTCTGAACCACCAGGTGATCTAGGCAGTATTTTTTTCTGTATCAATAGGAGTAAATCTACTGGTGGGAACAGAAAACGGATTGTGGCTTCTGGACAGAAGTGGGCAAGGAAGAGTTTATTCACTGATTACAAGGAGAAGATTCCAGCAAATGGATGTTCTGGAAGGACTCAATGTGCTAATTACTATATCAGGTTAGTGCAGTGTCTAAAAGTATCTGACCTGCATTGGGGTTGGAAGCAATTAGAGAAGAACTAGGTTATAAACTAGGTTGAGGAATTTCCTCTTACAGAAAATCACAAGATAGTTATTCTTGTTAATAGGAAAACTCTCTTGAATTTTTAACACTGACATTCTCTTCTCAGATTCACATGAGGCTCTGGGATATTTCACTACCTGTTTAAAATGGTGTAAAATGGTTTCTGGGAGGTTACACAGTGTTTCATCTTCTTAAAATGAACTGGTTCTCAACAAGTTATAGTTTGTTAGTCTGTTCACATATTTGTGAACACCTAAGTGCAATTCTGTTAGAATATAATTAAATAACCTCATTCTGTGGCCAGTGCAATGTGTGAACTGTAACAGAAGAGTGGTAGATACTGTGAAAGCATTGGTAACAGTAAAAGGAGTCCCATCTTCAGACTGTGCTTATGAAGAGCTTGGACTTAGCCCTGCAAAGTACCTGGGCCTTTATTGCCTCCAGTTGAGAGCAGCCTTAAAACAAAGCCAGAAGTTCAACAGGGATGGCTGCCACTTTTCTACAGTCCAGGCTCACTGCAGTAGGTGATGGTGAGAGCTATTTGTCCTGCACTGCCACTTCAGTGACTTATGTCACGGTTCTCTAGACTAACCTGTGATCCCAGACTGCTGTTGATCTTACTTACAAACCAAAGCAATAGATGTACTGAGATAAAAGATGACAAAGTAATTCTCACCCCGAAAGACATGCAGAGGAAAATAGTTACCTGTAAAGAAGATAGTTAATTAGCACGTAAAGAGTTACTCATTCAGAATACCCACAGTATGTCATGTCTGTATTCCTTCCTTCACATCAGAGAGCCAATGCCATGCAATGTGATTATCTCTGATAATACATGCATCTGCAGAGACCTCTTCTTTGGCCTGGGAGAAGGATTTTAGTCAGATATTAAAATCTTACATGAAGCGTGAGTCACAGGTGCACATGTGCCAAATGCTATAGCAGTACTTGTATACCAGTTTGCTCCTGAGGGCCAAAAGCCCAGGATCCTACTGACACCAGGCTTTTCTTTTGTTCTCCTGGGCTCTTCTCTCACCATGGCAAAGCACAAAAAAACTGCTGTACTCAGGGTCACCAAACTCCAGGTGCTTTGTTTGTTGTTGTTGTTGTTTTTTTAATGTGGAGGAGATTTTGTGCCTCAGTGAATTGTTATGTCTTTATTCATTTTATGTGTTTATTTTCAAACCCCAGGGAAGAAGAATAAGTTGAGAGTCTATTACCTGTCATGGCTGAGAAATAAGATTTTGCGCAATGATCCAGAGGTGGAGAAGCGACAAGGCTGGGTGTCTGTGGGTGACCTGGAAGGCTGCGTACACTACAAAGTTGGTAAGGTCATTTTTTGTTCTTTCCTTGGAAAGCTGCTTAATCACCCCTCTGCATCCCATGCCACGGGTGTTTTTCTTCAGCTATGTTTCAAAATTGCATTGGGCTGACTTCTTTTAAACCTCCTTGTTTTACATGGCAGATGCTTTGCTCCCTGTCAGTCCAGATCACATCTCTCCTTGTATATGGTGTGTGGCCGTGTCCTGTGAAAGCTGGAAGAAGGGAATACCAGCACTGTTCAGCTCAGCCAGTGGTTTAGAAATACTGTAGTTACTTAAGACTTTAATTAGACTGATGTTTTCCACTTCTGTGCGTCTGCTTCTCTCTTGGCCCTGAATAGCTGCTAGTAAACTGAAGTAATAAACTGCTAGTAAATTGTATTTGTACAATGTCCATAGATAGATGAGACTGGATGTCCCAGACCATGTGTCTGGTTCTTACATGACCTAAATATACCATTGTTTAAACTTAACCACTGAAAATGATACTACAGCAGTTGAAATATTGTCTTGCTTTTATTTGGCTTTCAAACAGCTCATCCTTGGAGATGAACCATCAGTATTGTGATTGTTTCTGTCACGTAACTGTGTGAGAGGGTGTAATGTATAGCACAAGTTTTGCTTTGAAATATGGTATATGAAGGTGGTGTTTTTATTCCAAGTCAAAGATAAATGATACAAACAAGGGCAGGAGACTGTGAGGTGGCTGATTCTCATAAGTGCTTTGCTTGGCATTTCTTTGCTTTTACATCTCATTAAAAGTGGTAAGGGTTAAATCCAAGAAAGAATACGCAACAGATGTGTTGTTTCCTTTGTGGTTGGAGCTGAACACCACATGTTCCACTTCAGTTGCTTGTTTTTGGGTTTGGTGTGTTATTAAAAAAAATAGTTATTCTAAAATTAGGCAAACATTTGAGAGCTTCTGCTCACATGTGACAAGCCAGTGTCACTGCTTTGACAAAGGCACTGTTTTTACCTGTGGATGGACCTTCTTATACGTTCACATATGCTTTTACAGCCATTTGTCCTGATAAAGAAAGGAAAGGATGGGTTGTTTTGTGTGTTGGTATGTTTTGTTCATTTGGTTTTGTTTTTCCCTTTCTTATCCTTATGCTTAACACTTCTGCTCTACGTTTGGGTCGGTGTGAACTGTTCCTGCTGCAAGCAGCAACACACCTTAGCTCACAAGTGTAACACCTCCATCTTCTATAAATCACTGCCACGCAGACACGGAATGCAACGTGGAGAATGCATTACAGTACCCCAGCAGACCGAACGCTCGCCTCTGGCAGAGTGAAGGATACCTTAATTTTCAATGCACGATTCTTTGTTTATTCTTGATGGGCCCAACATGAGCTTAACCAACTAGGAAGAATTACTCATTTCTCGTAAAGGCTCACTCATCTCAGAAGCATGAGAGTCATTCACCCACACTAGCACATGGATTTAGCCCCATACAAGAACAGTGAAATGAAAATGTAGCCTGCAGAGTGTAACAAAATAATTCACCCGCAGTCACTGTTCCTCCAAAAGTAGTTTAGTCACAACCAGCAACATCAGTGTGGGCTCACATTTGGAAGATAAATTTGACTTTGCTGTAGGGTCAATACTTTTTTCTGGCTAGTGAGATAAATACATATATGAGAGGCAATATGTAAATACAATTTACAATTTCACTGTTTACAAGGGTGGATAGTGACAGGACAAGGAATGATTTTAAACTGAGACAGGGGAGGTTTAGGTTAGATATTAGGAGGAAGTTTTTTACACAGAGGTGGTGAGGCACTGTTCACAGGTTGCCCAAGGAGGCTGTGGATGCCCCATCCCTGCAGGCATTCCAGGCCAGGCTGGATGTGGCTCTGGGCAGCCTGGGCTGCTGGTTGGCGACCTGCACACAGCAGGGGGTTGGAACTGGGTGAGCACTGTGGGCCTTTGCAACCCAGGCCGTTCTGTGATTCAGAGAGTCATCTGGCTTTACTAAGAGCAAATGAAGTACAGGTGCACAGTCAGGGTATTTCACTGCTGATATTAAACACCAGTGTCCAGAATCCATTAGTTTCTCTTGATGGATAATGTCTATCTCTACCAATAGTCCATTGAACCTATTTCATTCTAATGAGATGGTCTTTGATTTGAGAGTCTGCCTGATACCTAAGGAATTGTTCTTCTTCTATTACAGTAAAATATGAGAGAATCAAATTCCTTGTAATTGCTTTGAAAAGCTCAGTGGAGGTTTATGCTTGGGCTCCAAAGCCTTATCACAAATTCATGGCTTTTAAGGTAAGTGAAACTTCACTTTGGTTTGGATGTACCACTGTCTCTCATCTCCTCTTTGCTTTTTGTTGCTTTGTATAACATTTAAAGACAAAATGGATGTTCTTTTAAAGAAAATATAGCTCATTTGACATACATTGGAGATGGCAGGCATAGAACTGTCACAGTCATGATTCTGTTAGACGTGAACATCTCATTTCAGTGATGTGCCAAGATGTTCATTTGAATTCACAAAGCTGATGCTGATTTCCCTCAGAGGAGGAGGAAAGTTAATAAAAACAGCACTTAGCCTAATTTTTGCCTAGCCCATTTCTAGAATCTGGATTCTTTCAAAACACAAGTGAACTGTCCAACTCTCTTTGCTACTCAAAGGATGATCCTTACTTAACTCCTTAAATATAACATGTTATAAAAATAGGAAAAATAGGAGAATTTCACTTCTGAAAATTCTTAAGATTATGTATGTTAACAAAAAGCTTTATTGTGTCTTTTCTTCTTCCAGTCCTTTACCTCACTTCATCACAAACCGCTGTCAGTTGACCTGACTGTTGAAAATGGGCAAAGATTAAAAGTGATCTATGGCTCTCTAGTAGGCTTTCATGCTATTGATGTGGACTCTGGATCTGTGTATGACCTCTACCTTCCAACACACGTAAGATACCCCAAGAAATTACAGAAATGCCTCTGTGCTTTGGGCTGTATATTGCTTATAATCAGGTTAAGTGGTGTGCTGTATTTCAAAACGCAGAGAAAGAAAATAATTCCTGTATACCAGACAATAGAAATAAACTTTTCATGTGCTTTCATAATAGTGAAGTTCTGTTAAAGGGCTTTTCTTAGATTTAGAATATCTATTTTAATGGTTTAATTTCATAAAACCTGTTGTGTGGACACTACTATTTTTAATCAATTGATCCTGGAAATTTAGGACTCTTTAAGGCATGCAAAGACAAAATAGTATCTCCACAAATTAGGTGACTTTCACAATCTGCCGGTGCTCTTTTCCGCCTTGATAACAAGCTGATTACATTATCACTGAAACAAGCTGAAATTTGGCCTGTTTAAAAAGACTGTTGCAATGCATTTAAATCTTGACCCACTACCAGCATGTTACCTGTGCACAAAAGAGTACCAGTAGGTAGAGGAGCCAGGTGCAAGTAAATTACATGAGTATACAGATGCACCCATGGATTTCCTCACTGTGGAGCAAACGTGCATTCATTTTACATGATTACCAGTTTGAGCTCAGGGTGCAAGATGTGGTTTGCTTTTCAGTCATGACTTTACAGAAATTCAGCTTCCAGACAAAATAAATTTGCTGATTTTCTTGCTGGTTCGTTGTCCATGAAATCATTCCTTTCATCCAAAGAATGCAGGATTTTCTCGTTCCATTTTTCAAGCAGAAGTAGGCCTGTAGGTTTATGTGCACATACTGCATGCTGTACCTGTTTGCTTAGATGATGCTGACTGCTAAAACCCAACTTCAAGTATTTTCTCTATAGAATTGAATGTGAGGCTGTGGGGTATAAAGTTAGTGCTGGTTTTGGTTTTGTTTGTGGATTTTTTTTTGTTGTTCTTTTTTAGCCATTCAAGATAGTTCATTTCAGTGTTTTGGGTCCCAAAAGCCACAGAAACATGGGGATTAAATCCAGAAAGCTAGCAGGTTTGCATGGCTCCAGTCTGACGGGAGACTCTCAGCCAGGGAACTCCTGTGCTTGCTTGAAAACCTCCCTGAAGTCAACAGTGCTGATATATGATAGCTAATGGGTGCCATTGCCTACTTGTGTCCCGGGGCAGTGAGACCTCCAGCAACTCAAGAGGTTTGAGGAGATGTCACCCCAGATCTGTGTGTTGCACCCTGTGCTTTGGATCCTTTTATTCCACACCCAACCCCCAGCCCAGGATTTTCAAAGCAAACCAAATCCCACGCCTTCCTGGCAAGCCACTTGCTCACTCCATCGCCCTGCCAAGTTCCAGTCCTGTCACACCTGCGTACCTGATGGCTGCTATCTGTCTTTGAAGACGATTGTTCATAAAGTTCTCTTAGTTTATAAAGTAACTCTTCTGGCTGTTCAGAACAGTTTGCTGAATCGCCTGCTACGAGTTTGTGCTTTTTGGTTTTTAAGGGGCTTATTTGTCTTAGAAGCTTTCTTAGCTGTGCAGCCGTGGAAAATGCACATCCATTTAGAAATCCAAGCGTGAGGCCTGCATGCCACCCTGCAAGTTGGTTGCTAAGTGAGGTGAATAATGACTTGTCAAAAAGATCATCAGCGTAATTGCCCAAGATATGAAAGGCAAAGAAAAAAACAAAGCTTCTTAGAGGCTTCAGCTTTTCAACAGGCTGCAGGTGTAATTATGTATGTGAGGAGAGAGACTCCCCAGGTGAGTGTCCTGAATATGTGGGGCAGCTTTAAGAACAGCTCCCTTCCGTGTGCTCTTCATCCAGAAATTAGCACGTACTAAAAATATGTTTTCCCTTCAGAGTTTTAGACCTGAAATAAATCTGCTACTACCGTAGCTCTAACTTTTTTCAGTGTGTTATTACTTCAAAGAGCATCTTGTAGAGTGGATGATTTTCTCACGGAGCTTTGTGGTGGCAGCAGACCAGACTTCAGCAGGCTGACTGCAGATACTCTTGCTTTCTGGTAGCCTCTTTTCCTGGTTCCCCACCTCTTTCTCCATCTCTTCCCTGCTCTGATCGCTCATGCGAGTACCAAGGCAACGCATTAAAATTGCTCTGCGTCTCTGGATACCCGTTCTGGTGTTACGGATAGTTGTTGCGGAGGCACGGAGTCAAGTGGTTGGCCTGAGTGTGTTCAGTTTGGCAAGTACAGCTTCGGTGCTTCTTTACTGTTCTTTGTGCCCTTACGGCATGTGTAACTGTATGTGCTTGCAGAAAAACAGATCTTTGTGTTGCTGGCTTGTGAAAAATGGTGTTGAAACTTCAGTCGTTTGCTTCCTATTAAAAAAAAAAAAAAATCATTGCAGTGGTTTAAATTTCTCTGTAATTAACATCCTGTTTTGAGTAGGGCTTTAAAAAACAGAGTTGCTTTCTTACTGATTTTAAGGCTCTCCTTGTTTCCTTTCAAAAATGCTTTCGTAAACCCCCACCTTCATAGCTGTATGCTTAGCCGTTTGTTTTCTCACCTGGGACGTGCATCGGCTCGTGGGAGAGACCCTGGTGCATCCAACAGCTGTTAAAATACTTGGTGTGAGTGACACGCACTGCTTCTTGTGGCATGCAGAATAGGTGTGCTGAACAGCATCTAAAGAAGGAACTATTGGCAGTGAAGAATGCTGGAAGTGAAGGATGTAGAGCAGCTTGTGTTTGAAAGGTCCGGGTAACTTTTCAGCCTGATGTAAATATTGTTATATTTACAGGTTTTTGGGGGATAGGGAGGTAGCATGGAAAGTGAAAGCACCGATTTCCTGCAATGTGGAAGCTTTTGTCCTTCCTCCATCTTCTGAAATAACTGAATTCAGATGTATTTTACCATTCTTCTATTTATATGATGCAGGTATTTTGTGAATGAATAAGTAAGAATTGCTGTGTCTCAGAGGCTCTATGACTTCTTGAAACCAATTAATACTGGTAAATATAAAGTAAATATTCAACACTGATCTGTTTGGAAACGTACTGTAATATCTGAAGGAGGGAGGGGAGTAAAAATCCCATTTCAGAGGCTAACCAGCAAACTGTACAGCTTTTCTGAAAACAGGTCTCTTTCACTTTCCATGAACTAGTTCTTTTTATTGCTCTGCAATAAAGGTTAGATTGATGTAATCGCTAAAACTGCAGTCTGTTTTCTGATATCAATCATAGTAACATATGATCCTAGATCCAGGGAACTATTCGCCCACATGCCATTATCATCCTCCCGAATACCAGTGGAATGGAACTTCTACTCGCCTACGAAGATGAAGGCATCTACATTGATATATATGGGCATTTCACAAAGGAAACAGTTTTGCAGTGGGGAGAAATGCCAGTATCTGTAGGTACGTATGAAAAACAGCACTTTATTAAGTGTAAGATTCTGCTGCATGAAACCTGACTTCTTTATGAGGTTCTATCTATAGCGAAGTGGTTATATGGCACATAAAGCAACTTCTGAGTAAACCAGGTGTGTGAAGAGTAAAGAGATTTAGGTATGTTTATTCTGAGACAGCCAGTGACTGCAGTAGGGCCTTCTTGTTTGGATCACAGTGTTTGTACTCTTGTCATGCTGTTTATTGCACCATACCTGTGCTATGCAGCCAAGCTTTGCTGAGGTGCAGCCTACCACAAGATGTCACAGAGAGAGTTATGTGAATCAGATACAGAAAGGGGCTTGTGTCACAGCCCATAGCACTTTAAGTAGAAATTCACAACTGTAGAAAGGTGGGCTATTGAAAAGGTTTGTAGCAGCTGTCAAATGGCCTCTTGATTTCATCACATGGTATTTCTAAGAGATTCTCAGTCTCTCCATTTCCAGTGACTCTGGAGGAGGAGATTCTCACTGTAATTGCAGGCAGGACAGCTGTTTGCTTCACCTTCCCCAGAGGGCCTCCCCTTATCAGTGTGAGGAAAAACAAGAACAACACAAGCAGATTTTTATTGTTATTATTTGTTGCTTTTAATTTATTTTCTGGCTCACTCCAGTTCTCCTGTATCTTAAAACAAACATACAAACAAACAATAAAGCCTGAGACATTTAGACTGTTCAAAAGCAAATTATTAGCTTGCCAGGAACTGGATGCTGTAGTGAAACATCAAGAATGTTCACTTTTCTCCTTCCAATTCTAGCTGGGTAATTTTAGGAAAAGCCCATTACAATCAGTAGAGTAACACCCTTGAGTAAATAGAAGGTCTGTCATTTGTGGAGAGTTTTCAGCAGCAGTGGGAGCATGAAAGCAACCACTGGAACGCAGACGGCTACAAGAGAACTCGTTGTTTTTGCACTGTTAGAATAAAACTCAGCACCAAAACTGCTTCACTTCCAGGAATGAGGTGTGAAGTCATAAGCTAACTGTATAGTATTTCCTTCCTCCAGATTTGCCTCTTTCTGCTTTTCAGCCCATATCTGGTGCTGCAGGGCATAACTAAAATCTGTCAAGTCAATTCACTGTTTTTCATATGAATACCTAATAGTCAAATGTATAAATTTATTTTACACCCCCTCCAAATTAATGTTAGACATCCCATAAGAAATAATCAAAGAGCAATTACTCAGGAAGGGGAGTAAGAGTTCTAAAGAGAAGTACTGAACATAACTGAAAGCTGCATTGATGAATTACAGATGAATTTCATTTTGGGAAGTACTTCATTAAGCCTTAATAAAAGCATCAAGCTGGTCACTGTTACTAGATAATTAGCCAAAGTGTTTCAAAGATGATACATAAGGAACAAAGGGCTTTTTTACATTGTGCTCAAGAAAGAGAGGTGTTGCAAGAATGGATGTATATATTTGTGACTCCTAGTTAGAAATCTGCACTTTGTGACACTGGGCCCTGGCTGCCCTCGGAGCTTTCTCCCTTCCGCTGGACAGCCTGCAGGAATGTCTCAGCAGACCAGAGGAAGCTCAGCTCCCTTGTGCTGCTGGAAGTACTGAATCATCAAACCCGCAGAGATGTGAGACAGGTTTGTCAAACATTCTTGTGCCTGGGAGTCACATTGCCTTCGCTTCAGAAGTTTCTACTGAAGCTTCAGAAGTTTCTACAGAAGTTACTTGCCTGGAAGTGAAGTGTCACCACTTTGGGCCAGCTGAGCATGTGATCCTCTGTGCCAGCTCATTACTCTGAGTTCTGCCTGCATCTGCCTAGGTATGATATTCTCAGTCTCTCAAGATCAGTGATATCTTAAGAGAAGTGCTATTTGGGCACCCTACGCGCTTTCATGCAGCCATTTGTCTTCTATCACTACGATAATCATCTGCACAGAAAGTCATCAGTACAAAATTACCCAGACACTGACAGCACAGTATTCTGGGGCAGTCCTACAGGTCGTGGTTGTAGCAAACATTTCTGGAGGTAGTACCCTGTCTGATGAATTTTACTGTATTAGGAATCTTGCACGTGAACTGTTGGAGGAGGCAGCCACCAGCAGAAGGGAAGGCATCCCATCTGGGGACAAGTAGATAGGATGGGTGTAATAAAACATCCTACTGAGATAGGAGAGGGTGAGTATGATTAAGATGGTAAGGTTAGGAGAGCTGAGTAAACGGGTGGCTCCTTGTCCAGTTCAATTATTTTGAACTAAAACGCCTGTGGTTGGCTAAGTGTATCTTGACTACTAAATAGATAAATAAAAACCCCATATTGTAGCTGAGCGATTTAGGGCAGGGAAACTAAATATAGTTGCTCTCACATTCTTCCAATTGGGACCTCTATGACCTATCTGTTAATAAGAAATTGGAGATAGGAAACTCAAATCCATTGGGAAATTAAAATTGTATAAGTACTCTATCCACCTTTAATCTGGAAGACATTTCATATATGTAGGGCTAAATATAAATAGAGCTGTTGTGTTTTCTTTTTATTAAACAAGATTTAAAAAGGGTTTAAGAAACATCAAGTTAATAAGATTTGGGAGCACCTTCTGCCCTTTTGTGTGATAATGAATTATTTACCACACGTCTTGGAGGGCTGGCACAAAACCGGGTATTCCAGAAGAGTGGGGAACCAATAGAAGTTCTGACTTCCTTTGCTGGGTACATATTAAAAGCAAGAAGGACTTTATGTGGAGAAACTATGCTACCAAATACTGGTTGTATTACTGTATCAGTGCTCTATCAGTTATCCTTAGCAGATGTTGAAATCATTGCTGTCCAACTCATGCTCAGAAAATACCTGCTTCTGGCTGAATGATTTTTGTTGCTCAGATCTCCTGCCCAGCTTTCCCAGCAAACAGCACACAGACAAGCAGCCCTTCACCCTGCCCTCATTTCTGGCTTTTCCCAAAGAGGAAGGACTTAACAGAAGCCATGATTTCATGGAGCACGTGGGGTTTGGCTGAAGGGCCAGAGAATGACTCACGAGAAGTAAAGAAGGATTCAGTTTTAAGATCTGTAGTAGCTGCTGTCTTTCACTGTCAGCAAAGTCACTGGCCACACTGCTTTTAAAAGTTCATGCCCAGCTGCATACTTGCCTGAAGCGATTTTCTCTAACGTGTTTAGAAAAGCAAAATTCAGGAAGGTTTTTTTTGCACTGAATTTCACACACGCATATGCTGACTCTCTCCCAAAATGAATTCAGTACATCATTGTACTCCATAAAATGGAATGTGATATAATGATGTAGGCATACCAAAATGGGTCGGAATCTTTTAATTCATATTCAGTTTGTTCATTTCAAGCCTCTTGGCTTATTTGGAATCAGTTACCTGAAGAATTTTAGGAGTCTCCATCACCAGAGGTTTTTAAGGTCGGGTGAGACAAACAACTATCAGAGGTGATACCAGTGTGGTGCAGAGACGGATGGAAGAGAAGGTGCATTAGGTCCTTTCCTGCCCTATTTCTGTAACACTAATCAGAAAATCCTGACTTTCTGTTATTTTGATAAAAGCTGGCCTGATTTTGCACAGATTAATTGGTAATAACTGCTTAGGGCAGTGAGTCACATTTAGTGCATTAGATCAGAAGAGGGATTTTTGAAGGGAAAAAAAACAAAAATGAAAAGCTGAAGATGGGAAGTAAGGTTCTAGCAGTACTTGTGCTGGCTCTGTGATACAAAGGGCACTTCTCAGACTGCCCGTGCTGCTGATGTGAGAGCAAGGGATCGTTGGCTCACGTCAGCAGCACTTCATAGAAGCTAATGGCTTCAATATGGCTCAGTTATTTCTCTCACCTTTTCTGCCTCCCTCAACCATTTCCCCTTGAAGCAGTCACTTCCATGAGCAGGGGCTCTCCTCAGCCTAATGCTTAACACACAGTGTAAACAGGAAGCACCAAGTAGGTGGTCTTGCCCCAGTTTTAGAGCAATCTTAATGCTTTCATGATGTTAAGAGACTGATTTTGATCCCACTTCCCTAAACTGAGTTTATGGTGTATATTCTTTGATCTCCAGGGAGTAATGCTGGTATAAATGTTGTAACAAGAACCATAACAGGGGCACAACTGCCGGTCTTTGGCATACAAGGTAACATGAGTGAGGCAGGGGAGACTCTGACATTGCTCCAGAAGCTTAAGCAGTGTTGGCACACTGGTCTGAGCTGGTACATGCCTTTTCTGCTGAGCTATCCAAAGGACGTGAGCAGTTCACTCTGCCTAGGATTGCTGGGAACCAGTACAGTCTTTGCACCGTAATATAAACATACTTCAGTTTTAGCAGCTGGAAGCAGAGAATATTTTGATATAAAGCTTGTTGAGGTAGGAAGTGGACTCAAAATAACTATTCCAAACTTGCTTACAGTATAGGAGCTTTTTTTCCGGAATAAGTAGACTTTAGTCTGAGTATCTAATCTGCTGGCAATTGATTCCACGTGGCACACTTGTATTTTAGGGTAAGTGCTCTCACATGGGAAGAATATCAAGACTCAGCACTGAACTTTGAATTCACAATCTGCTACCCTCCAAATTTATTTCCATGTATACAATAGTTGTTATGTGTGGACAAGCCCACAAATGGTATAGTGAGGCCCTTCTGTTGGCATGTATGTCTACAAATGCAATTTGAGAAAAAATCTTTTTATTCTGCCATAGAATGAGTGACACAGATATCCAAGGCTTTCTATCTTGGATGACCTAGAGGTTGTAGCATAGCCTGATTAAGCTGTTACTGAGAGCTGCAAGGATGATATCAAATTGACATGGGGTACAGGCTGGGGGATGAGCTGCTGGAGAGGAGCTCTGCGGAGAGAGACCTGGGTGTCCTGGTGGACGACAGGTTGGCCATGAGCCAGCAGTGTGCCCTTGTGGCCAACAAGGCCAATGGCATCCTGGGGTGCACTAAAAAGAACATGGCCAGCAGGTCGAGGGAGGTGATCCTCCCCCTCTACTCTGCCCTGGTGAGGCCTCATCTGGAGTACTGCGTCCAGTTCTGGGCTCCCCAGTACAAAAGAGACAGGGATCTCTTGGAAAGAGTCCAGCAGAGGGCCACAAAGATGGTGAAGGGCCTGGAGCATCTCATATTTGTTAGCCTATGGAGAAAGGCTGAGTGAACTGGGTCTGTTTAGCCTTGAGAAAAGAAGACTGAGAGGGGACCTGATCCAGGTCTATAAATACCTAAGGTGTGGGGGGCAGAGTGGCGAGGCCAGACTGTTTTCAGCAGTGTGTGGAGATGGGACGAGGGGAAACGGCCAGAAACTGCAGCACAGGAAGTTCCGCACAGATGTGCACAAGAACTTCTTTAGGTGAGGTGACGGAGCACTGGGACAGGCTGCCCAGGGGGGTGGTGGAGTCTCCTTCTCTGGAGATATTCAAGACCCGACTGGACGCCTACGTGTGTGACCTGGTGTAGGGAACCTGCTTTGGCACATACTAAACTCTGTAGCCGCAGAATATCTTCACGCCGGATATTGTATATAAACAATTAGACATATACAATTGTTTACACTTTCCTTAATGTCCCACACTCCAGAATCATAGCCAAACTGTGTGTGTGTCTGCTGTATTTAAAAGCTGAGTTTGAAAACATTAACAAGGTGTCAGTGGATGCACAGAACAGCAGATGTATTGTATTGTATCATCTTTACTTCTGTGGTCTAAGCCTACCTTATTGTGAGGCTTTAAGAAACAGACATTGCTTGCATTAAAAATGTAGGACAGGGAGGCACTACCCACTGAAGCTAAAAAACCAGTCAGTTGCACACATTCCATCTAGACCATTTCAGAGTGCCACAAATCTCAGACTAATAAGAAAACAATTCATAGCTGAGCAAGAATAATATCTGAGTGTTGGCTATCTAGGGCATAAATAATGTGTTTTGTACCGTGGAAGCCAATACGTACGATAGTCAGAGGTCTTCCATTGAAACGGTGCCTGATTTGAAATCTGTGTTGTTAACTCCTTCAGTGCAATCCTGATTTCTCATCTAACTGCCAGATTCAAAGGGAATAACACAGTATGCTTCCACAGTGCTGGAGTATCTTCTTGCATTATGTGCAATATCTTCAAAAGCAAATGATGGGAAGAAAATAGCTAATAATGGCACCTTATATCTGTAGGGAGCTGTTGGAGAGGGCCACAAAGATGATTGGGGCTGGAGCACCTCCACTATGAAGACAGGCTGAGGGAGCTGGGCTTGTTCAGCCTGGAGAAGAGAAGGCTGTGGGGTGACCTCACTGCAGCCTTTCAGTGCCTAAAGGGAGCCTACAAACAGGAGGGGAATGAACTCTTCGGAAGGGTAGATAACAGCAGGACAAGGGGAAATGGCTTGAAGTTGAGGGAGGGGAGATTGAGGTTGGATGTCAGGGGGAAGTTCTTTACTGTGAGAGTGGTGAGGTGCTGGAACAGCTGCCCAGAGAGGCTGTGGATGCCCCGTCCATCCCTGGAGGTGTTCAAGGCCAGGTTGGATGGGGCCCTGGGCAGCCTGGGCTGGTGTGAAATGTGGAGGTTGGTGGCCCTCAGTAGTTCACATGTACGTACCTAATACATACCTAACTTCCTCATGGATGGATATAGAAAGATAACTGAATTTTTTCTTGGACGTGTGATGTGAAAGGATGAAATACAAAATGAGCACAGGTTGTAGCAAGAGAAATTCCAGTTAGGTATGTTTAACCACATGTGTCACAAAGCACTGCAACAAGGGCACAGAGAGCTTGTGAAATAAATACCCTTCAAAACATTACTGGACAAGATCCTCAGTAACCTTGTCTAGTTTAAGTATTGTTATCAAACAGAAATGTTTCAGATCCGTATTGATATAAACAAGGCAAGAATCAGTTTTTCAGCTGTTAAATAGCTAATTTTCACAGCCTGTAGCCCTCATTTCTCTCATCTGCAGTACAAAAAAAAAAAAAAAAAGTTTGTAGGAAAAAGAAAGATTCCAGCCTCTTGAGTGAACTGAAGAGAAGGGGGTGGAATCTTCCTTTGGACACTTGGGAGCACTGTGCTCACTCTTCTATAGAGGAGTTAAAACAAAGGGCAATAGTACAGCTAGAATGGAGACATCAGAAATACTAAGAAACAGAACTACAGAAAAGGAAAAAATAATTTTAAAAAAGCTTACCATTAGAAAACTTAAAATTCTGTCCAAAATTGCTTTTCAAACACAAATGTGCTGGCATCCCCAGGGAGAGGCTTGCCTTGCTGCACCCTCAGCAGCTCCGGCTTTACAGCACCGCTGTTAGTCTCCTTTCAAGCTCTGCATTGTAAGCTAGGATTTAGCCCTTCAAAACATATCAGCAAAGTCTTTGTGCACGAATCCCTTTTTTTGAAGCTAGTGCTGTATTCCAGCTGTAGATTGAGCTCTCATGAATGACTATAGCTGTGTTTGGGGTTCTGTTCTGTAAAAAATTCTCACATGGGATTAGAAAGTGTACAGATAGTAACAAGCAAGTATATTGTTGGCGTTTTTTAACTTACCAAATCCTTTTCTTTTCTTCTTATAGCTTACCTTCAGTCTAATCAGGTTATGGGCTGGGGAGAGAAGGCGATTGAACTGCGCTCTGTGGAAACAGGGAATCTGGAAGGAGTATTTATGCACAAGAAAGCGCAGAAGCTAAAATTTCTATGTGAGAGAAATGACAAGGTACAGAGATGACTGCAGTGTGTTGATTGAAACAAAAACAAAGTAATTCTCAACTATAAGACTAAGACTAATGTTTTAACTACGACTTAATGTTGTTTTAACTGCGTATTTACGTCAGTTATTTCTTACCTTAGCATATGTGGACATGTGAGCCCACAATGGATATTCCACACGTGAACACAGGCCTGCTTTATCCAGAGTTCTTACAACTACTTCCCACTTAGTTTTCAGCGATTTTGAAGGTGATGGCAAATACAGACAGCTTAAACTGTCTGGCAGACTTGGGCAAAGCAAGTGCAGCGGGCTGGCTGGGAGCCAGCTCTGGTAATGCCCAAGGACAGGACTGCCCCTGCTGTGCTGCTGAAATGGCATGCCATGCACAGCAGCCATCAGTCCAAACAGGCTGACACACCACCAACAAAGCAAAAGCACGAAACACTCTCCGGTACTGCAGGCACTAGAATATGTATGGGTAATCAAGTAGCATTCCTTGCATGTGGTATTACAGTGCTTGATAAATACTATCTCAAACCTGTTCAGAAAAACCGGTCCCCCAAATTGCTTACATTGTTTTAATCTGCGCTCTTGTGATTTTCCAAGTGGAAATATACCATAGATGTATGCTGGCTGTAGCACAAGCCCTGTTTCATTTTTAAAAGTTCCTCGTGGAATCAAAATTGAGTTGTGATTTCTTTATCCTTATACTTGAGACTCTGCTGTTCTCTCAGATTTCCTGTATGAGTAGAAATGTTGTAAATGCAGTCTGGCAGTAACCTACCTTTTTTCCCTCCCTCTTTCTAGGTGTTCTTTGCATCTGTACAATCAGGAGGCAGCAGTCAAATTTACTTTATGACTCTTGGTCAAAATGTACTATTCAACTGGTAAATCACATCAGAATGAAGGATGCTTTGAAGTTCCCTGTAGCTAGCTGTGTAAAATGCTTGGAGGAAATATGTATGAATTTGCACTTTTTACCTACAAAAATCTTGTCATTATTATCAAAATTCATATTCTTGCAGTTTGGAAAGAGTTCTATTTTCCTGTCAAAACCTTGTAAACACATTTAGCTCATCTTCTCAAACATGTCGCAAGCAAAGACTGTATTCATAGTGTTAGGAGAGAGCAAGTTTAATGAAGAATGTATCCAATATAACAAGCTCCTGTACTCTGGTGAGTGCAAGTTTCTTTTATTACATTACATTTATAACATTAGATAATGTAATGTTATCATCTCTCTTTTTTAGACAGCAACATCTCTATATAGATACAAAAACACAGGTTGGATGGCAAATTGGAATCTGTTTTGAATTGTTTTTTAGCTTGTTACGTATTTTAAGCAAGTCATTATTGTTTCATGAAGACTTGCTTGTCTGAGTCTTACCAGCAGTGAAAGAGCAGATGTTCGTGAAGGGGCCTGATGCAGTTCAGGGTGCAGAGGGGTCGTGTTCTGTGGCACAGAATGGGTGTGTTTTCCTGCAGCACAGAAGGCAGCAGCCACGTATGTGGTAGATCTTACAAAAGGCAGGGAACAGACTTTGTGTTTCTCTCAGGGCTGGAAGCCTGAGCCGATAGACACAGTTACTGTAGAACGTATTTGTAAAAACAGTCTAAATAGAAGTTTGTCTTAATCATATATGCAGTACGGAGCAGAACTTGGAACTTTTGCTCAACCAAGGGACCCATGCTCGTGTGAGTTGATTTAGAGGCACTACCTGTGTACATAAGCCACAGGATTCAGCACCATCTTTTCTTTCTTGCTTGCTCTTTTAGCAACAAGTCTTCATGTATTTGTATGTAAATATAATCTTTCCAAAATGGATATTAACAAATGTATTCTGAATATAGTTATGAAAATATCCAAAGAGTTAATCTATTATAAAAAGAAACTATAAATAATTTCAGGTGCTTTCTATGCTAATTGCATCAAAATAAAGCTGCATCCACTAGTGTTATCAGTGCCAGTGTTTCTGCATAAACTTTGTTCTCAGGGGCATGTAACTTGGCCATAGAACTACACAGACGTTCTGTGATTAAATCGTAGGGTTTGATGCAGTCATCACTTAGCTCATTTTCAGATATGCTTTGAGAATGCAAAGCATCAGATGTAACACAAAAGAGCTTATTCAAGACATGATACAGTGTGGATGACGCTGTAGGCAAAAGTGGAATTGATAGCTACAGTGTTTGGAAATAGGCGTTTTATTACTTGAAATATGTGATACTGAAAGGTGCGGGGAAAGCGTATTGGAGTATCTCTGGTTGTCTACCTCAAGGATGATGATACACAATTTACTAAGGGGAGAAATAAAGTTGTTAAAACTGGTAGCCATTTTTTTTACAGCGTGTCAAGCTAAGGCAGTGTTAGCAGTCGTTTGTGACTGACTGGTGCTCAGACTGCGGCCATCAGCTCCAGAACTGCTATCCTTGTACAAAACTGCAGCACAGAATCAAAGTGGGGAGTCATCGGCCCTTCCCCACAGTGGCACTTCTGCTGCTGCAGGCAGATTGGAGATGCCTGCACCACTGCTTGTCTCTGTTCTTTGGTTATGCGGAAGACTGCGCTTTCCAAAGTTGTTAACCTAGCACTTTCCATGAGCACTAGCTTATCTCAAAATGTGTAGTGGTTTTTATGAAGTACTTTCCTCTGCAGTGTTTTAACTTAGAGAAGCCTAAGCCATGCTAGAGTATACGTGCGGTTACATACTTAAAGTAAACTGAAATGCAGGCAAGTAATCTGCTTGTGTGCAGAGTTAAAATCCGAGTGGTGGGCAAAGCTGCATGAAGCAGGTCTCTCTCTGATGCTCCTACCTGGTGTCTGTGCCAGGGCCTGGGACAGCTGACTGAAGCAGACATATTTGTTACCTGGCTCTTTGCTACTGAGCTCTGCGCTTATTTTGATCAACTTTTACCAAAAACAAACAAACAACAGCAAAAGAACAGAAACAAAGATGAAAGTTACAGGGAAAAGAAAAAAAATAACAGTCAATCAAAAATACAATTTACTTGCTTTTACTTCCAATAAAAAGTCTAAGAAACTGTGAAGAAAGAACACCTTTCATTTCCTACCCAGTGGGTGTGCAAAACTTGCTTGCAAAACTGCTCTTGCCATAAGCAATCAGTGACCCAGGCTGCTCGACAGTATTTTTTAAAGTGTGCTTATCACAGCAGCCTCTGCATTACATGGGAGGCATATGAATTACTCCCCTCCTCCCACGTCGGTGCCAACAGGTAAGGGGCAGATCTTCTTGGTGCTAGGCACTGGTTTAAAAGGATTTAGCAGAAAACAATGGAAATTTAGGCCACCCTGTGCCAAGGGGCTAAAGAAGCAGAATGCCATCAAACTTGTTTAATATTACTGTAACAGCAAAGGGGGACAGTAAGAGGATACCGTGTGAAAATGTTTAGCTCCACACCACGAAATAAACAAAGTGAGCTTAAGGGAAGGAACCTGTGCTACTGCATTAAGATTTTAATCTGTCATTCTGCTTCCTTCTGTTAGTCCTTTTCTTTTGAGCTGATTCAAGTCAAGTGGATTGGAGTTTCACTGTTCACTTTGCATGTGAAACCACTGAATTATTGAGTTTTCAACCACCTGTAAATGTGGAGAGAATCAGGACCTTAGAGGTGAATGCTTATAAAGGATTTAGAAGCGGTATTCCAAATAATAATGGCAACTGGGTGTAACAAGAACGTGGTATTTTCTTTTTATCAGAGAGACAGTTAGAATGGGTGAGGATGAGAAAGGGCCAGAGATGTTGAAAAGAGTAACATGAGAGTGTAAGTGGATGAAGAGGAGGGAGAAGCTGAAGAAAATAAACAGGAGTAGGCAAAGGGAGGCAGTGGATGTCTGGAATGGCATATTACTGTAGGAGGAATGAAAGGTTAGGAAATGTTACAGAAAGTAAACAAAGTAACCAAAGTATCTGGAATGGCTGGGAGGTCTGAACGCAGAATGGCAGCGATCTGAGTAACTTTAGCTCAAAGCAAAAGTTCAAAGGCTCAAGAAAAAAAAATAAATCCAGAGACCCAAGGTTTTTCCTGGCATAAATTTAACTATGCAAAATGCGTATCGGATTTTGTTTCATTTTGTGAGGAGTTTCTTTAGCTACATACTTCCACTGACTTTTGATACCAAGGAGGGAACTGCTGAACTAAGTACGGTTTTCCAGTAATGTCTCTTCGAACCAACGCTATAGGGACAGAAGGGCAGAACATTACAGTTCCATATCAGTATTCCACTGGTACATGCAGTATTCTAATGGCAGGTGGTGCTCCTACCATTGCATTTGCCCAATGTCTGCACTAATACTGCATCAAGATAGTACTGTATGTGCCTGCTTTAATTTTAAGGGCAGTGAACTCTGTTCTACAGCCTGAACCTTGACATACAACTTTAAAACCAGGGAATGATGCAAGCTATGTATTGTACATCATGTATGATGGTTTTTTATTGTTCCCTAATGTAAAACTGAAACTAATAAAAAACTGCTTTGAAAATCAAAACTATCATTGGTCTTGTTAGATTCTGTTACATTGGCATAAGCTATTGTGAAAGTCATAGAAAGTGTTGGTTTGTTTTCCAAATCCCACAAGTATGGCTGTTTCTGCCTGTATCTGCCTGGAGACATAAAATAATACACGTCCTTGGAGTGGATAAAGACACTGAGGGGACACTGAGAGTTCAGACTGCACAGAATGTAAGGGTGAGAGCCAGCACTGTGCTGTGTGTGCTGCTAACAAGCTTTATCAGTGAGTGTCTGTGCTCCTGCCTTCCTCCTTGCACAAATGCCCAGTGGAACTGGAGAGACACAACAGCTTGCAGACACCTGACACTGCAAGAACTGGTTCTGTGTTCCTGTATCAGCCTGAGGGCCTGGTTAGCCCATTCACTTTTTCTTAGGTATGCTCACATATTCATCATTGCAGCACATGAAGTGTACTGCTATACCTGAATTGTGAGCACACTGAGCTCCATCACTTTAGGGTGAGAATTAGGAAATTTTCCATTTATGCCAGTGTTGGTGTTGGAAAGGGTAAGGGCAGAAGGGGAGATTTCTCCAAAATGTTTATGATGAAGACGAGTGTCGTTCATCCATGTTCTGTTTCTCCTGTGCTGGCAGAGCACACTGCCTCGAGCATTCAAAGTATGGAATTGCCTCTGTATTCCAAGTTTAACCATGGTTGCTTGCTTAGGCACATAGCTTAGTTTACCCAGTGCTCTTAGCACCAGAAGTTATTTCTGAGCTCCCATCATACAACGCACCAGAATTCTTCCACACCACTAACTCCAAATGAGTTTCTCTCCCCAGCGCAAGAAGAAACATCAGGCTTCAGTTCTAGGACTGTTCTGCATGAACAGGTGCTTCCCTCTGCTTTTTGATTTCCTACTTCCAGATCAAAAATAATTGCAGTATGAACAGAGAAGCAATTCTGGAATTCCTCCTTTGCCTGCACCAATAACTCTGCTATAAAGGAGGTACAGTGATTCATTTATGCATTGTTTGTAGATTTGGAGATGTCACTAATGTTGTGGAAAAACGTCTTGAAATAAGTGGTGTTTTGTGTTTTTTTCCTGGAACAACTGTGAAAAACTCTGTAGTTCTCAGCCCCAGGTATGCATAAAGACTTTCAGGTGCTGACGTAAGCATCAAATGTTTCAGAGGTGTGGCTGTGGTTTCCATCTTCCACATCAATTACTACCAGGCTTTCCCCTCCCCCTTAGCTGAGATGGTTCTAACATGGTTCCGTCTACTAAGGGTAGTATTTCTCTTGTCCATGGTAGTTTTTACAAAAAGATGAGCAAAACCAGACAGATAAACAAGCAGTCAGGAACCAGAACTTGAAAAGTAGTCAGCAAACTGCTCTGTGTACCTTCTACCATTACTGTGAAAATAGCAGCTCTTTTGCCATTGCTATTAACACTTCTCCATTTTTGTCTAGTTATAAATGTACAAATAAATGCTGACGTACTCATTCTGGGCTCTTGCAAAAGATGACCTCCCTAAGTCCTGGCAGGCACGCTGCCCCAGCCTGAAGGCCCTGCTGCTAAGTTTCCCAGCTGTTCCAGTTCTAGGCCTGGTGTGCATACCCCAGCCAAAAACCAGTACTGAAGGTAGTGTAAGAAAGGAAACCCAAACTGAAAACATCTGAACAAGTGACACCTGCTAGAGGTCTGCAGCCAAACTGGACAAAATGCCCAGGGATGTCAGATGACAGTAATATAAAGAGAGCAAATACAGGTAATCCCAACTCTAACCTGCAAGGATTAAGTTTGGGAGTTGGTTTACCCTGCCCAGTCAAGTAGTAAAAAGATTTTTGTCTCCTTTGGATCCATGTACTAAGCAGATCCCTATGGCAGGTGCTACACACAGAATGACAAAGGAACCTGCATTGACTAAAATCTGCCCTCCTTCTCCTCCACTAATGCTCAGTGGCATGAATGATGTGCAGGTAGGTGTGGTGAGCCAGAATCTGGGGATTACTGTCATCTCCTCCTGCCCTTATACCGGAATATGCTGTGCTAAATGCTAACTAAATAAAAAGCAAACTGGGCCCGACTCTGGCACTTGTCTGTGAGACTAATCATTACAATTCAATTTATTTGCAACAAAGTAATATTATTCATGATCCCACCTGCTCCCCGCCCAGGTGTTCATGGCAATACTGCTAGAAAAACAGGTAGCAAGCTGCTAGAAACTGACTACACAGAAGCAAGTTCCAGACTCCATTCTGATTCAGGTGAAACAGCTTCTGGCATAAAAGCAAATCATGGAAGAGGTGCACACTGGATTCTAAAACAGCTCTCTGACATCAGTAGATAAGACCAGGCCTCACCTTGACCTTTCTTAAGGTCACAGCCAAGATCAAGCTAATAGAGGAGTTAGTTAGTGCCCCTCTCCTAAGTCTGCATCCCTTGTTTCATGCTGTACATGCTGCAAGGTGCTGCGCAGAAACAGAGTATCAGTGTCCAAAAGCAATCGTGAGAAGGTCATTAGGTTCTATTCAACATAATTACCAACCATTTATTTAGAATCTGTGGGGAAGGAAGGCATTAGCAGGCTCTAATAAGAGACAAACGAAATTCCTCTTCCTGGAAAGAAACACCCTGCCTTAAGAACCCTTCAAACCCATTGTGACTGCTCATACTAGAATTGCACTGATAAACATGTATCCATGTTGCATACAAAGGCATAGATGATAATTTCTGTGACAAGATAACACTTCTGCAAATAAAGTTATGCCAGTCTGGGGTTTGGAGGTTGTGTCTCAGTATTTTAAACCTATCTTCTCTTGTGTGCTCTGTAAGTTGTACAGCCAGGCAGTGACACAACTACACAGCACAATGCAAACTGCCGAGCATTGAACAGCCTGTAAGCTCCTTTCTGCTACTTGTTGCTACTGGAGCTCACCGGAAATGACACTGTAATTTTATTTTATACTAGAAAGTACTTTGTTATGTGCTACCGAATTGTTTTGGAATTCATTTGTTTCTCCAAAGACTTCATAAAGCTGAATTTAAAGCATCCAGGTGTGGAGCCCTCAGTACAAGAAAGACAGGGAGCTGTTGGAGAGGGGCCAGAGAAGGGCCACAAAGATGAGCAGGGGGCTGGAGCACCTCCACTATGAAGACAGGCTGAGGGAGCTGGGCTTGTTCAGCATGGAGAAGAGAAGGCTGTGGGGTGACCTCACTGCAGCCTTTCAGTGCCTAAAGGGAGCCTACAGAGGGGAGGGGAATGAACTCTTCGGAAGGGTAGATAACAGCAGGACAAGGGGAAATGGTTTGAAGTTGAGGGAGGGGAGATTGAGGTTGGATGTCAGGGGGAAGTT